>CAUYRH010145783.1:0-45050 GCA_963574655.1 Perodicticus potto | reverse complement strand
CTTGGTTGGTGTACAATGTTTGAAAAGAATCCAGCTGAGAGAGAAAAATATTCCAAAGGGCAATATACACTCTCAACCCTGGAGACGGGACAGCCTATCAGCACCTCTCATAGGGGTAAGGGAGACGGGACAGCCTATCAGCACCTCTCAGAGGGGTAAGGGAGAGGGGACAGCCTATCAGAACTTCTCAGAGGGGTAAGGGAGAGGGGACAGCCTATCAGAACTTCTCAGAGCGGTAAGGGAGATGGTACAGCAAATCAGAACCCCTCAGAGGGGTAAAGGAGACGGGACAGCCTATCAGAACTTCTCAGAGGGGTAAGGGAGACAGGACAGCCTATCAGCACTTCTCAGAGGGGTGAAGGAGGCAGGACAGCCTATCGGCACTTCTTAGACAGGTAAGGAAGATGGAACAGCCTATCAGAACTTCTCAGAGGGGTAAGGGAGATGAGACAGCCTATCAGCACTTCTCAGAGGGGTAAGGGAGATGGGACAGCCTATCAGCACTTCTCAGAGGGGTAAGGGAAACGGGAGAGCCTATCAGCATTTCTCAGAGGGGTAAGGGAGAGGGGACAGCCTATCAGAACCCCTCAGAGGGGTAAGGGAGACGGGACAGCCTATCAGAACCCCTCAGATGGTAAGGGAAATGGGACAGCCTGTCAGAACCTCTCAGAGGGGAAAGGGAGGGGGAAATCAAAAGGAATACCGTTGACCCTTTAACTACAGAGGTTTGAACAGTATGAATATATTTATATGCAGATTTCTATTTAAAATACAAATGTTTTTGTATTTAATAAATGTTAGGGATATGTGATAATTTGAAAAACTTGCAAAGCTCATAGACTAAAAATATTAAAAACATTAAGAAAAGGATGTCATGAATGCATAAAATTATGTAGATACTAGTCAATTTTATCACTTAATGCCATAAAGTATACACAAATCTATTATAAAAGTTAAAATTTATCAAAAAACACACATACATTTATAGCTTGCATATGGCACCATTTGCAGGGGAAATATAAACAAATAGAGAGATGTAGTATTAAACCATAAATGCATAAAATTAACTGTAGTCAATACTGCATATGTAAAGTTGCTATTGTGGTGAGATCAAGTGTTACCAAGAATACACTTAAAATGCTGCGGGACTTTAAAGCTCAACACAGCCACATGATGACCAGTTCAGCTCTTCAGTAAAAAGTAATCTCTCAGTCTCACATATATTTCATTATGTTTGGTGTTATATTGTGAACCTTGAATAACACCATGAGACCCTTGTGAAATGCCACTAGTGAGGCTGACGTGCACCTAAGAAGCAAAGTCATGACCCTATAAAGAAAAGCTGATGCTTGATGTGTAATACAGATCAAGTCTGCAAAGGCAGTTGGCCTTCATTTCAAGACAAATAAATCCAGTATAATCACCAGTATAAAAACAGAAAAGGAAACATAAAAGCTGCCCCTGCAGCCACATCAGTAGACACAAAAACATTGTACATTATGCAAAATTCCTTTCTACCTCATATTGAAAATGCAACTTTTATGTGGGTGTCAGATTTCTGTAAAAAAGGCATAACATAGACTCTAACATGATTTTTAAAAAAGTAAAGTCATTATATGACAACTTAAAGCAAAAGGAAGATGAAGGATCCAAAGCTGGAGAATTTTATGCCAGCAAAGGATGGTTTGATAGTTTTACACAGAGGTTTAACTTTAAAAATATCAAGATAATAGGAGAAACAGGTTCCATCAGCCAAGAGGTAGTAGATGAGTTCCCATGTACTATGAAGAAAACCACTTAAAAGAAAGGATATCCGCCTGAATAGTTTGTGTGCCCTATTCTGGGGCACACAAGGGACATTTATTAGCAATAAAGAGAAGTGACCACAGGATTTAAAGCAGGCGGGGACAGGCGACCATTGTGCACACAGCAGTCAGGTGTATGAGCAGGACCGCCCTCACCTACAAAGCGGCCGAGCCTCGCGCCTTCATGGGGAAGAGGAACACACACTAGCTGCCAGTCTTCCAGCCGTACAACAAGAATCCTTTCTCTGGACTGGTTCTATGGATGTCTGAAGTAAGGAAGAACCTTGCCAGTAAAAGTCTGCTCTCTGAAGTTCTTTCGAAATTTGACAGTGCAATGCTCCCAGCCACATAGAACCTCATGAGGTCACCACCAAAGATGCTGAAGTAATCTCTTTGCCCCCCAATACATCTCCAATGGAGACTTTGGACTCTAAGGTTCTTTAAAGCTCAAGGTGCGTGTTACATACAGTGCTCAGGGGGTGGGGAGGGACTGTCAGCACTCTGAAAGAGAATCCTGAGAGATGGTGAGCATGTACAGAGATTACATCATTTAAGACGCCACTCACTGTTATAGGAAACACCACAAAGCCATCAAGCTCCAAACAATAAATTCCTGCTGATGAAAACTGTGCCCAGATGCTGTACACGACTCTATGGGATCTATACGGAGTAACGGACCCAATCAAGGAAACAATTAAAGAGATTGTGGATGTACTAAAAGGCTGTGGCTTCAGGACAGGGGTCCTGGGGAAATCCAGAGCTGACAGGCCCCATCAGGGAAATGGTCAAAAGACGAGCTGGTGCAGATGAGCGCTTCCAAACCAGTCCCCATGGCCAGAAGACATACGAGCAGCAGGGAGCAAAGTGACACCAGACCCCCTGGTCCAAGACCTCCGCTCACACCAGACTGTCTTGACTTACTCTTCCACATGGACCCTTCTGTGATACAGACAAACAAGCGAATGGTGGAACATGGACTGGTACCATATAGAAATATTCTTAGAAAAATGAAAAAGCAAACAGTCAGACAGAAACCATGATGTATTTCCACAAAGTCACAGCCAGCAAGCTTGCCCCACCTGCCTGCCTTTCACCTCTTCCACTGTGCTCATCCTCTCCCCTCCTCAGCCTACTTAATGAGAAGACAGCATCGGTGACAATCTTTATATTAGCTCACTCCACTTAAGGAATAGGAAATCTATTTTCTCTTCCTTGTGATTTTCTTAATAACATTTTCTATTCTCTAACTTACTTTATGATAAAAATACAGCATATATACATACAACATGTAAAATATGTATTGTTTATGTTACTGGTAAAGAGTCTGGTCAATAATAGACTTTTACTAGTTAAGCTTTGGGGAATCAAGAGTTATATTCCTTTTTTTTTCTTTTTTTTGAGACAGAGCCTCCAGCTGTCACCCTGGGTAGAGTGCCGTGGCATCACAGCTCACAGCAACCTCCCACTCCTGGGCTCAAGCGATTCTCTTGTCTCTGCCTCCCAAGTAGCTGGGACTACAGGCGCCCGCCACAAAGCCCGGCCATTTTTTTTTTTTTTTTTTTTGGTTGCAGCCGTCATTGTTGTTTGGCGGGCCCAGGCTGGATTCAAACCCGCCAGCTCAGGTGTATGTGGCTGGTGCCTTAGCCGCTTGAGTCACAGGTGCCAAGCCTATACTCCCAATTTTTGACTGCTGAGGGGTTGGCACAGCTAAGCCCCATGATGTTTAAGGGTCAACTGTATATGTTAAAACATAATACTCAATAGTATCATTTTATCTTGAGAAAAAGTACTTTAATCTTCTTTTTCTCCAAATAATAATAAGTTTAATAAAAATTACTATTGTTGGGGACCAAGAACTGAAAACATGGATATAAAAGATTTTCTAACTCGTAGGGCTTTATTCGTCTTTTTCAAAAAGATTACAGGTTAAAAGAAACATAAGAGAACAAAACATAAACATCTCCCCCCTTTTAACACCTATACTTCTCCATTTTTACTTGAAATTTAATAAGTTAAATTTGATAATTAAAAATAAATGAATGCAAAATTGGTTAATTTATTTTCCTCCAAAATAACTTCCACTACCCTCAATTAAGAATCAGTTCTGTGGATAGGATTTATGCATGAATCAAAGCAGAACGATCACAGTCACATAATTCAGTGTTAAATAATCAGCTTAAGTGCTAGGATGTTACAGAAAAAACCTTATGAAATTCATTATTTTATTTCTTTTGTGAATGCCAATGAAGATGTCATCTATTCCTATCTACTCCTGCAGATAAATTTCTCTCTGTTCTTAGTATTAGGAAAACTGAAAAACTGATTTTTCTTCATAAATACTGTATTGTGCAGAGATCACTTTTTCTTTTCTTTGGCCACAAATGTGCTTAAGTTAGTCACTGTCCTGTCTTCTTAATGACCAAATATGCCATTCCAAAACCAAACTGATACTCAAAGAAGAAAACAACGACAAAATACCGATCACGGTGCTACTTCATTAATTTTCTTCATGAAGTCAATCATTTTGCAGGATGTACTTTAATGAACTAGTAAATACGCATATGCAAACACACCAAATCAGAGGATATTAAAGATGCAAAAAAAATTCTGGCGATATGAGAAAAATGTCTAGAGACATGATCTGAGCTACTAGTTAAGAGTGGTTTCAATAAACTTATGTGCCACACAAAGAAATCAAGCTGAATAGATTTATAGTTTCAATTCCAATGAAACACTATAAATTTATTCCAAATTTACATAGTAAAACACTTTGTTTGAAAAATAAGTTGTTTTAGTTTTTGGGGGGGCCAGATAAAGGTTGGCATTAAAGCATATGCCCCCAAAGTATAAGTCTCTAGAGTAGAACTGTCCAATAGAAATATAAGGTAAGCAACAAATATGTGGGTCACTATAAAAGTTTTGAGACAGACTGTTATGGTCCATTATTTCACTTCCAAGAACCATAGTTGACAGCATCCTGGCTGCTTCATCCCTGCAAGGTTCAACTTGCTCGGCTTACTGGTGTTGCTGGGAGGGCTTCATTGGCTTCCATCCTTGAAGATTTTGTAATTCTTGATTTTTGCGTATCTTAAAACTTTTAATGACCAATGTATGAGACATCTTTGTAATTTCAAGTTTTCTAGTGGTCACATTTAAGAAAATTAAAAAAAAAAAAACAAGAAAAGAAAAACAGGTACAACTATCTTAATAGTACATCCAAAATATTATTTCAATAGGAATCAGTATAAAATACACACACATATTACTGAGATATTTGACTTTCATTATATTCCTCTACTTTGAACACATCTTTTTTTATTTATTTGTTTATTTATTTATTTATTTTTGAACACATCTTAATCTGAACTGGTCATCTTGTGCGCTCAGCAGCACCACGTGGCCAGTGACAAGGCAGGAGCAGAACAGCTACGGTCTGCAAACACAGAAGACTCCCCCGTGGGTGACTGAGCTGAGCGTTCTCTAAGTGTCCTTACTCCACCGTAACTGGCGGTGTTACTTTCCCATTCAAAATCACTGATCTTTTATATTCATGTTCTATAATTAAATAATATGAAGAACACCTTTTCAAGTTATAATTTCACAAATAAGTTTTTAACAAGTTAAATAATTTAAAAAATTCAAAAATATAATCTAAAGCTAAAGAGAGAACACTCTGAAGAAATCAGTTGCAAAAGCACAAAGTGATGAAAAGATGAATGCTGAGGAGACAGCACTAGGTCCAGTTCACCTTGGGAGGCGTTTTAAGATTTACAGAGTTCCCTGAAACAGGCATAAGAGGACTAAAAAGGTTTTCCTGATGAAAGCTGGTGACTCTCACACGGTGTGCAGATTCATAACTCACACTTTGATCATGATAAATCACCAGTCCCTCACCTTAATGAAGGCGGCTCTCAGCGTCTGAGCTGCAGACAGATTCACTCGTTCTAGCTGCAACAAAAATTTAAAATCATTATTAATGGCAATTTTCTTTTTCTTTTAATTTCAGACTAATATGAGGATAAAAGTGATTAGGTTACACTGTTTCTGTTTGTTGCGAGGTCCCTGTTGTAGTTGTGTTCCACCCCCAGGAGGTGTCTGTGTGTTTTATATGTGTTTTATAATGGCAATTTTCTTTAAAAAAGTACATTTCTGATAATCCATTCTGTAGTAACAATACTGATACATCAATCGTTTAATCAATAAAAATACTTGTTAATAACTGTAAATCTTCATAATTCTTCAAACAGATGAAGATTTTCAATGGAAAATATGAAAAATTATCTAAGCTTTGTATTACTTTTTTAAAAATTAGATTCACTCTACTTTAAAACTAGATTTAAGTATAGACTGTAAAGTAACAATATCGTAAGTCCTTACAGCAAAAACAAAGATGTTTACTTAGATCACTGAACACAGGGAGGGTTCAAATTTAAGTCTCAATGCTTTGGTGTCACAGCTGCCATTTTGCTGAGCAAATACATGGTGAGTGAGCACGTGTGTGATGAGTGCAAAGTGATCAATAAAAGGGAAGATTTATTTTTTTCAATTCTTTCTATTTACCACCTTATTCCTTTTTTATTGCTTCTCAATGTCTCAGACAGGGATTAAGCTGAGATTAGTCCATTTTATAATTAGCAAATAGTGCTGATAAATGGTTTATTTGGGACTCAAATTGAAGACTATATCATCTAGAATTCAGAGATGCTTATCTGTCCTCTATTTCATCTGGATTAAGAATTGGTTGCCTGAAATAGTGACTTCAAACTTCAATCCAAATGCTTATATATTTTAAAACAAATAGGTGAAGCTTATAATTTCAAAAAATGAATGTCCTTATTACACACTTTATATAATTAAGTTTCCAGTGAACCAAAGGAGCATAGAATTCTATAAAAATAACTCCATTTGTGGAAGAGTTAACTGCCAGGCTTAAAATAACTAACTAGCTTCAGTTAAATCCTGATTTCCTCAGTCCCTAAGGATTGAGGTAGTTAACTAAATAAAACTGTATGTATTTAGGACAATATTAAATGTTGGAAAACAATGTAACCTTTACAGATTTTTTACAAGTAGAATATTTCTACAAAAACCTTATGAACATATGGTATGCAACAGTCCTTCCTTAAAGCAATAAAATTATACGTTTTACTTCAGAAATACACATACACACACACCCTGCTCTTATTTTCTAAACAAGATACTTAAAAATGTCAGAAAACATATACTTCTCTCTGAATTATTCACCATGAACACAAAGCAAAAGTAACTTTTACCAAGATAATTCATCTCCCCCCCAAAATCAGCCATTTAGTTTAGTATTTAACTTGATTTCTACAAATCTTATAAAATCTAATACTTCTCAGCAGGTGAAAAAGAGCACACCGGAACCCAGCAGTAAACGAATCAGAGAAGAGCTTTTATACATAAGGACTTCTTTTAATTAACAAGGTTATGTTTCCAAAGATGAAAAAGTTTTCTCCTTCTATGTAACTAATGTAATTATAATGAACACCACTTCAGTTTGAAAAAACAATATAGCTCATCAGATCTCAAGTTCTGGTCACGCCAGGGAGGTAGGGACAAACAGGGTGAATGTTTTCATCCTAAGTGGAACCTGTCTCCCTATTAGAGTTTACACCACACTCTGACTTTTCCCAGCAAGTCAAAGGCCAGAGTCAGATGGGCACCTTCAAGTGTCAGCATAATTAACTCATTCTGCACTGGCCCCAACAAGGACATAAAAGATCAAGTAAGAGGCCCAGAAAAGTTAGTGAATAGCCAATAAAATTACCCAAAATAAAGATCAACATCTCCTGATTTCTAGAGAAGTTGACATACATGTATTTGACCAGAAAAGAGGAAGTCAGAGGAAGGTCAGAATACATCAAATCAGAATCTGAGCCGTGAGGCCCTTCAGCAGGATTCTGCTGGGACATCACGGTCACGCAGCAGGCACTGACAGGGAGCCGTTCTGAGAAATGCATCAGCAGGCGATCCCGTCATGATGCACATGCCAGAGCGCACCTACATACACCGAGAAACAGCCCACCACGCACCCAGGCTGTGACATACAGCCTGCCACACCTCGGCAGCACCGTGCACAGTACACAGGACGCTCCTGTGCTGAATATCCTAACACAATGGTGAAGTATTTGTGTATCTAAATACATCTAAACACTCTACAATGTTACGATGCTTAGACATCAGAAGGTGGCAGAAGTTTTTCAGGTCCCTTATAATCTCACGGTACAATCGCACACAGCGCATCTCTGACAGAAACCTCCCAGGCAGCAGGCTTCTCACTCACCGCACACACACCGCGCGGTCGGGCCAGGCTCACAGGCACAAACAGTAGGTGCTGTCGGGACTGAATCGAACCTCTCATCCGCACACTGATCAAACTGTTCTTAAATATACTGATAACTCCAGCCTGTATTTTTTAGGCAGCAAGATGTGCTATTACCCTTATAAAAAGGGCTACTCTTCTCAGCCTAAGAGTATATGACACGTGATATCTGATTTGATCACTGTGATATATGATTTGATAAAATCATGTTCATCTTACCCTGCCTTTGATGACAGGGTTCTGCTGATACTATCCCAAGAACAGTTTCCCTTTACTATTATGGACTTTATACAGAATATCTTTATATAAAATATCTCTAATCTTTCAATAAATCTGTAACTATCATCTCCATTTTACAGAGGAACTCAGTTTGTATCTATCTATCCAACGTTAAACAGGGATCAGGTGGAGACAGGATTCACATCAGAGCTGTCTGGCGCTAGACCGTGCACACTGGCCACTGATGCCACCCCGACTCCCCGCACTCATCTCTCCAGGCTGCAGTGCCCCCATCACTGAATCCTTCAGCTCTTGGTTCTCAAGGGCCAACACGTTCTTGAGTTTTTACCACATGCAAGGAGTCAATGTGAAGAGGCATAAGAAAAGAGACTAGACTCCAGGACCCCACAAAGGTCAATTTAGCCAAGCAGCTGTGTGAAAGTGCTGAGGTCTCACCACCTGTTAAAGTGGAAAGAAAAGTCTTCATGAAGATGGGATCTGAACTGGTTTTAAAGACTGTGGCTTGGCCTCTCACTCGTCTTCCCCGGAAGTTCTCCCACTTAGCGGTTTCTCCAGGGTTAGTATACACGAAGATGTAATGGTTTTATACAAGTTTAAAACACAAAAGGATTTATATTTTGTCTCTAATACTTTTATTGAGTCTAGCGCTTTCTGAATTTTTGGACTAACAACCTGGCGAGGGTATCTTTAAAGAACCAATGCAGTAATTTTCTTGGTATGATAGCACACACCAGATTCTGAGAAAGTGTTAGAAGAATCTATGACTGCACTGTGCACAAAGGGGTACCAGGCCAGGGAAAGGCACTGCTTGTACTTTAACTATTGAAGATTTCCACATCACAGTAAAAGAGTAAGGAGAACCAAGAGAACGAGAGTGAGAGAAAAGGGCACATAACATCTTCTCTCACCTCAAAGAAAGAGAAGCTACCTGCTGAAGCACATTGGGGGGGAGCGAGCAGCCTCACGCCAGCCTCCCATTCTGCCTACTCTCAATTTCATGAACTCTTTCTGCAGTGCATTCTTGGTGCCTTTTAAGAGTACTTACTATCAACTGCAAGCTTGCCAGATTTACCTTTGGTTCACTTACAAAAGTATTTTAAAATTTTACACATAATTTCAATTCCATAAAGGATTCACTTATGGTATTATTCTCTGAAATCATCAGTTCATTCCTATACATAACCTAATTTCCTCAGCCAATTTATTAAAATATAAAAAGACATTCAGCCCTTGGCTGCTCAAATATTAAAGAATTTTGCATTAAATGATCATATAAACTGTTTTATTAAGTGTCAGAATAATTAGATTAACTGGTTGGGAATTGTCTAGAAATCCAGTGCTTCTTCAGAATCAGGGAAGATTTGATTTTCTTATGCTGACGGCCCTTCCCTACCCAACCTCCACAAAGATGATTATTGATTCTATTTCTTTTTTTTTGAGACAGAGCCTCAAGCTGTCACCCTGGATAGAGTGCCGTGGCATCACAGCTCACAGCAACCTCCAATTCCTGGGCTAAAGCAAGTCTCTTGCCTCCGCCTCCCACGTAGCTGAGACTACAGGCGCCCGCCACAACGCCTGGCCATTTTTTGGTTGCAGCAGTCATTGTTGTTTGGCGGGCCCGGGCTGGATTCGAACCCGCCAGCTCAGGTGTATGTGGCTGGTGCCTTAGCCCGTTGAGCCACAGGCGCTGAGCCAATTCTATTTCTTAAAAGAAAATTAAACTGGGCCAAGTCACAAGAATGAAACCTCCTGGTAGATCTCCTGTCATTCAAATGAGAATGAGGTGAGTAAGGTCAAAAATAAGCATGTCAGAAGGACAGAACTAGAAGGATCTGCTTTTGAGAAAGTCAATGTAATCACCTGTTTGAGGTCTAATGTTTTAAATAGGAAAAGATATATAAGATGTAGGAAGGTAATATTGGAAATGTAGTCCCAGGTTTTATTTGCTTACCAAGAAAAATTACAAGTTGCATGTCTGCCAAGGACCGACAGAAATAACTGATTCAGAAGCTTCAGCATGGAATACTAAGTAAGTATTCAGAATCACACTTTATGTTATTTATTAATAAACATATAAATCTTTGGTGACTAAAATTCACATTTAGTCACAAAATTTTTTATTTCTCAATATGTAACACATTGCTTCAGAAAAAAAAAAATCCTCTAAAAGGTAATGAAGAACTGACCCACTGTACCCTATCCTTCATAGGCAAAGAATCAGTGAGAAATTATATGACACGAGAACCATATCTAAGACTCAGAATGGAGCTTCTAGAAACCCACTGCTCCAGAACATAACCACAGCACAATCACAACACTTGCAATATATCTGCACCCTGAACTCCACAGCAGCTGATTTAACAAAAAAGCCAGTTCCTCCTCAGCTGTCCTGGCATAGTTCTGTTAAGTTTACCAAGCATCAGACTCTCAGAGAGCCATTAATAGCTTTGCCTTGTAGGCTGGAATAACAGTACTAAAATTTCCCCAGGTGTAAGAAAGAAAGTCCTACTAGCAAAAAATCTTCAAAAGGTGATCTTTAAATTACCATTGCAGACATAATGGAGCCAATGAGGAAAATGAGTTAGCTTTTTAACTCTTAAAATACATCATGAACAAGATTTACTGAATCGTTTAGTTTCAGAGTAAAATATTCATCCGTAGGGAGGTGCTATTTTCTGGAAGATTAATTTGACAACCATTTTCATCTGTTAATGTGCACAGCACAGAAAAGGAGCCAAACTAAATTATACTTTCCCCATTAGACTTACAGAAAAAGTCATGGCTGAACTACTTTAGATACCTAAGATTAGGTATCTTATTTAGATGTTATACAAAACACCAACAAATGCTAGTATTTCATTCTTTTTAATCAAACACTTCATATTTAAAGGCACAATAGTTACTTTACTCCTCTCCTAAATCAAGCCTAAAGAGAAACTTATCAATTACCACTGCTATTCCTGTAGTTCTGAACATGTTTTTGAATACACCATCAGAGTAATTTTTTAAAAACCTCAATATTCTGATGTTAGATTGGTAAATTCAACTTAAGAATTAGACTCTGCCAACTGGCTATAGGATCTCTCAGTCTGCCACATTCAGCTACTTCATTTTCAAACTTTACTTCCAACAATTTAGCTCTTGGACCAAGTCCGAGCCATTCATTCGGCAAATGCAGTCTAAGGTGGGGCCCATTAACACACACGTTTCAAGATAACCACTGCCTTTATTTATGGAAGAGACTTATTGGTCCATTCTTAGCCCCTCCTTTTTCTTTCAAGTTACTTTCTCTTATACATGAATAAAATCAGAAAAGGTGTTATCAGTAAAATTCCGACAGTTCATTTACCACAATCCCATATTCTATATAAAACTTCTGCAAAGTTAAGGTATAAATAGCCATTTTCCATATCTTGAAAAAAGATCAAATTAAACAAAAAGCTTTTCTCATTTCTCTTCATTAACAAGAGGATCAAAATGAAGCTCTAAAATGTAAGTTTTCCTCCCTTCAACTCAAGACTCAAAATACCAGGTAAACACAGAAAATGTTCCCAAAAATCTCTGCCCCCAAACTTACCAAGTTAGAGACACAGAGATGAGAAGAAGGAATGCCTCAGAATGAATTCTGATCGTGGCTTTTGCACTATCTGAGTTCAATCTCTAATTGTTACCATTCAGGTTCCTCATTAGCTTTAGTGACTGTCTCCTTACTTAATTCCTAGTACAAGAATAATTTAAAAATGTATTTAAATACCTGTGTTCCCTATTAGAGTCATGAAAATAGGCACGTTGGCTTTTTCTTTTACATACCTTCACAGGCTAACAGAGTACTCAGCAAATAAATAGCTGGCATTCAGTAAACACTTACCAACAGAACCGAATCACCTGCTTCTAAAAACAGCCACTTAAGTTTCAGAACAAAAATACTCAAATTAATTAAAGGAGTGTTGGCTACAGCTGCCACAGATGGGCATAACCAGACCTAAAAAGGTGCCTCTAATGCTATTACCATAGGTAGATTTTTTAAAAGATTTTTCCTCTTTAGTAACAAAACCCCTAAATTTCCCAGGCTTCTCTGCTGCTAGGTTTAGTCATGAAACGAAGTTCCTGCCAATGAAATGTAAGTGGAAATCTTGTGTGTATCTTTTAAGGAAGTGACTCAGCTGGAAGCAGCATTCTACTCCCTTTCCCATTTGCTCCTTCCGGACAACAACCGAGGACGTAGTGGACGGTGCTTCAACAACAGCCCTGCAGCCAAGCTGGTGTGGACGACGGAGGCCTCGCACCAGGACAGTGGAGCACACACAGGGCGGGAGGTCCTGGTGACTCTGAGCCATGGCCCTTAGCCACCTGCCTCCATAATCTTTTATCTACTTTACCCAAGCCACCATTTGGAATTTCCCTCTGTTGTCACCGCACCTAACACCACTTGACAGTGTTTCCAATTTCAAAACGTAGGCCTGGACTGGCCACTACCTCTACCGTGTACAAGTCAGAAAGGGTGAACAGATCACTCTCCAGTGCCCCAATACTTACGATCATAAAATACATCAACTGCAGCAAATCCAAAAAGGTGAGAAAAATGATTTTGAAATTCAGAATTTACTCTAATAAAAATATTTTACAAAAAGACATGAAAAATCATTAGGAATGGTCTGGGCTTCAGGTTTGTAACAGACCCAAAAAGGTTAGTGGTGCTGAAGGCTAATTAGATTAATAAAATTGCAAAAAACAAAAAAAAGTAATTACTAAATTTTTTAATAAAGGGCTGAAGCCACTGGATTTGGAGTACAGAGACCTAGATTTGATTTTAATCTTAGATAATTTTAGGAAAATAATTTCACACAGCAGGGCCTCTGCTCACAATTAAAGGAGACTAATTAAATGATCTCTAAGGAACTTCCAGGTCTAAAATTCTCTACATATTATAGTATATTAATTTAAACGAAAAACCAAAAATGTATAAAATAAAAAATAATTCCTCAAATAAAGACAACCACATAAGTAAAAATACATTCCTCACAATGTATAAGGTAAAAAATAATTCCTCAAATAAAAAGACAACCACATCCTTCTCCAGATACAAAGCAAAAGTACCTTTCAAATATCAGTTAAAAAATGTTTGTCACCACCAACAATAACTTATTAGGATCTCTGTGCCTGCGATTTTGGCCACCCAGAATACGCTTTTCTCCAACTCTACAACCAAGTCTTACTTTTCTTTTCCAGATCTGAGAATATGTCTGTTCTTCTTCAGTGAGGCCTGTCTTGACCTCTGAAACAAGTTCTTCCTGCTACTTTCTGTCTTAATTTTAAAAAACTTTGTAGCATTTAGTGTGATTTTCCATGTATAGAATTCTGTCCTTTATTCAACGTCTCTCTCTCCCACTATTCTGCAACCTCTCTCCTATTTCCTTGGTTTTGTTTTCACCATTTTATGCCTGGGCATAAGGACTAACACAGAGATGAAGTTCATTGATGCTAGTATCTGTTATATGAAAGAATCAGCAGATAAACACATGAAGCAGTCAGTCCAGAGCTGCAGAGGCTGCCCACTCACCTCATTAAACACGGGGTACATGACTGCACACAGGGGCATGGAAACCAGGGAAGTGGTCTCAGCTTCACCCACTCACCTCACTAAACACGGGGTACATGACTGCATACAGGGGCATGGAAAAAAGGGAAGTGGTCTCAGCTTCACTCACTCACCTCATTAAACACGGGGTACATGACTGCATACAGGGGCATAGAAACCATGGAAGTGGTCTCAGCTTCATTCTTCATCTCTTCCATTGTCATCCTCATTCACAAGCAAACTACAGTAGAGAAAGTGGTGCTGAAATGGAGAGGAACCTTCATTCACTGCAGGGTTTCTTTTTTTTTTTCTTTTTTTGGGATAAAAGAATGGGTACCAACTTCAACAACCTGGTGAAGGGGGAAGAAAGAACACAAATTTACTACTATTTTAAGAAGAAATGACAAATACCAGTGATTTTCTTCTCCAAATCACCGAGCTCCTATCTGGTGAACAGCTGATTTGCTGACACATCTCACTTGTAAATGCAGCTCTGGTGGAATCTGCCCTCTGCGACAGCTAAGCTCCCTGCTCACGGGCGCTGCACACAGCCAGACCTCAGCCCCACGGAGCAGCAACGTGTCTGACACCACCTATCACATCCCGTCTAGGATGAAGTACCAAGATGCATAATTACAGCCTTTACTTGTATAAGCATGTACAGGGATCCAAATTTAAGAAACGAGAAAAAAAACAAAGAATTAGCTTTCTTTTAAAAAGTAGCATGTAACTCTAAACAGTTTTCCTGTTTGTGAACTGAAACCCACTCCCTGTCTTCATATTACAATAAAAGGTCAATTCCTAAATTTTATTCTACAGGGCGGGAGAAAACCATTATCTGATCAATACAGACTAAAGTAAATGCTTTGGTCACAACACAAAGGAGAGAATGGAGGAAAAGAAAACGAAGGCCTGGAAAACTTTAGAGACCACCTGTACCCAGGAAGAGGTAAACAAAGGCCTAACTAATAAGCAAGAGGAAATGGGTACATAACCGGCGTGGCCCTGCTATTCCTATTTAACTACGTAACGTCACTTAGTGATCTACTTTTGCACTTGGAAATAAATTAGGAATACTTTTTCATAAATGATAAACCTGGAACAAAGGATGGGGGCTACAATGCACAGCTTCCAGTCAAAATAGAAAAGGATGGAATGAGCAGAAGGCATGGTATTAAAAAAACGCAAAGAAAGATGGAGACTTTACCTCTTTTGTGTTTACATGGATGGAGCTGGAACATATTCTTCTTAGCAAAGTATCTCAAGAATGGAAGAAAAAGTATCCAATGTACTCAGCCCTAATATAGAGCTAATTTATAGCTTTCATTTGAAAGCTAAAACCCAATTATAGCACAAGAATACAGGGAAAAGGGAAAGGGAGGGGAGGGGAGGGGGGAGAATGGGTGGGATCACACCTATGGGGCATCTTAGCAGGTTACTGGTGAAACTTATTAAATGTAGAATATCAATGTCTTCATATAGTGATTAAGAAAATGCTATGAGGGCTATCTCTCACAGTACGATCAAAATGTTTCTGGTTGTATATGAAGCACATTCTGCCCTATGATTGCACCAATGTACACAATTATGATTTAATAAAATTATTTTTAAAAAAAACAATATAAGGATATAAAGAGTAAAAAAAAAAAAAAAAAAAAAAAAGCTTCCAGGAAACACTGAACACCACAGGGCAGGGGGCCCGACCTAGACACTGCTGACAATTGGAAGCCAGAGGACCTGGTCATCCACGTGAGTCACATTTCCAGAACCCAGGACAGGGAAGGGGGGAGAATGCGTGAAGTGAGAACAGATTAGAGCTGGCATAGCTATTGGCAACCTAAAAAGCAAGAAGGGCTCATTAAAAGAAAATACCATTTATTGGGGACTAGGCTATTACAATGGGAATATGCATGCTGTAGTAAACCATGTTCGTATTCAGGGAGGCAAAGAGGACAAAGGTTTTTAAAGAAAAATTGAGAATTACAAGGATCCACAAGGTGGATGCCCGGCTGAGGCTGCCGTGCAGATGAACTCGGAGGAGATTGAGGAGGCCTTTGTGTCAGGCTTGCAGTTTCTGCAGAGTCTTTGTGATGGTTTTTGTCGTCAGGAAGTCGTGCATGAGAACCTTTCTCTTTATGGCCTTTTTGTGGTTCTACTTGTCAGGGTTGTTTTCTTTTCTTTTTTAATAGAAGTGACTGCATTTTGATTCTGACAACTTTCACATTTCACATCACTCCCAGTTTCATGTAAGAAAGCAGATATTAACCTGACCTAGACATAGCTAGTAAATAATGAAGAAAAAAGTGAATTTCAGAGCGCCGTGTTTTGTTTAAGGGTGAGGGTCTTTGACCTGGACCCCTGGCTAGAAGAGGAAGGTAAACCCGGAGCAGGAACAGTAGCTACACGAGGGGAAATCTGAGTGCACGTGTTTCACAGAATGTACGAGAGGCAGCTTTGGGCTCAACTCACAGAGCATTTTCACCATCTGCACTCTGGCCCTGAACATGCCAGGTGCACCCTCAGGCCGTCCTGAGACCGTCCTCATCCCCAGCATCCACTGTGGACAGTGCCACTAAAAGGCATCTAAATCTCCAGTTCTGCAGGGGCATGCAAGCAATTCAGCAGCCTGCCCACCCTTCTGCATGAGTCTAAACTCCTTCTCTGGGCCTACGGAGACCTCCATGAACAAGCACTGTGTGGCCTCCTAAATCTTCCACCGCGTTCCTTTACACCACTCTGTATTCTGACTGAGAGCAGGTAGCTGTCCACAGCAGGCCCACTTGCCTGACTGTCACTAACTCATCCTGCAGGAATTCTGTCCTGGCCCCAGCCCAGCCAGGCACCCCTCTCTCTGCTCTGGCAGCATCCTCAGCCTCTCTCACCGAACAACACTTACATAGTCACAATGGTTTGTATATGTCTAGCCTCTGAAACAAGACTGGTGTTCCCAAGGTCTCCTTCCCCGCTTGCTAGGACAGCAGTGGCTTTGCACTCAAAGCACAGTGTTGCACCAATGTTTTTGAGTGACTTAACCACTTTGTCGCTTCTTTCTTCCAGATCACCCAAACATCCTGCTGGTTTGCTAGCGTCCTATGCTGGATTCCCACCAAGAGGCCACGTGCTGGTCAATTCCACACAAACTCTGGTCTACTTGATGGTTCACTCTCTTGTGGGACCATAATTAATTGGCAGATGAGCTTACATGTCTCAAGCTTATGGAGTATTTCTATCATGAAAGGGTGTCCGATTCTGTTAAATACTTTCTCACATCTATTGAGATAATCATGGCTTTCTTCTCCTTTGTTCTATTAATATGGTTTATTACATTGACTTTTTTTTTATATGTTGAACCAACTTTGTACTGCTTGGATAAACCCAACTTGGTCATGTGTATAATACTTTTATTTACTACTAAACTCAATTAGTTTTGTTAAAAGCTTTTACCTCTGCCATTTATAAGTGATATTTGTCTACAATTTTCTTCTCTTGAGAAGTTTTTTATTGTCTTACCATGGTAATAAGGGCTTCACAGAATAAGTTGAAAATTGGTCTCTCTTTTATTTTTTAAGGGTTTGTGAAAGATTGGTGTTGGTTCTTTAAACATTACATTTGGTAGAATTCATCAGTGAGGCCATTTGGGACTGGGTTTTTCTTTATGGAAAAGTTTTTTTCTTTTTTAATTACTAATTAAATATCTGTACTCATTATCAATCCATCCTTATTTTCTACTACTTCCTGAGTCACTTTTATAGTTTTTATCTTTCTAGGAATTTGGCCGTCTTTTCTAAGTTATCTAATTTGTTGATATATAGTTGGTTCAAAGTATTCTCTTACAATCTTTTATGTCTTTAACTCAGAACTAATATTCCTTCTTTCATTCCTGAGATCGGTTACTTGAGATTCTCTGTTTTTTTTCCTTAGAAAAATAACTCAAGGATTGCCTATTTTGTTAATTTTTTTGAAGAACTAACTTTTTGGTTTCTTGATTTTTTTAAATTGTTTTTCTATTCTCTGTTTCTTTTATTTCCATTCTCATCTTCTTCATTTCCTTCATTCTGCTTGGTTTGAGATTAGTTTTCTAGTTTGGGTCTTCTTTTTCTATTTTCTTAGGACAAAATTTTGGGTTAGTGATATGAGATTGTTCTTTCCTCATAATATATTTGAGGTCAGACAATTAAGTTCATGAACTTATGCTAGAAAAAGTGCTGCACACCTCATTGCTGAATATCACCTTCAAGGTATTCACCTCGGTCAACTGTGCATCAATGCCAGTGCCTGGTACACCCTTCACAGCAATGTTGGAACTCTTTTGACAATTAAGCTCATAAACTCATCCCAGAAAAAGTGCTTTGAAGGGTCGACTAGGCCCTGGCATCAGTGCATACCTTCCCAAGGGGAATATTTTGAAGGTGACCATAGTGATATTCAGCAATGAAAAATATAGCGCTTTTTCTAGGATGAACTTGTGAACTTAATGGTCTGGCCTTATGCATTTATAGCTATGAATATTCTTTTAAGCATTGGTTTTAAAGCATCATATAAGTTATTATATGTTGTGCTATTATCTTCACTTATCTCAAAGTATTTTCTAAGTTCCATTGAGATTTCTTCTTTGACCTATTGGTTTGTTTAAGGTTGTGTTTAATTTTCGCATATTTGTGAATTTTTCATAATTTACTTCTGATGGTGACTTCCAGCTGTACTGCATGTGATCATAGAACATACCCCATATACTTTAAATCTTTGCAGTTTTTATTGACCCTTACTTTATGGCTTAGCATATTATCTATCCTAGATAACTTTCCGTGTGCACTTGAGAAGGACCCATGTTTTGCTATAAACTTATGCTAATTAGTCTATAATACTGCTCAGATCCACAGTTTTCTTATTGCTCTTCTTTCCAATCACTCTACCCACTGTGGAAAGTATTGAATTATCTATAATTCCTTCTTTTCTGCTAGTTTATGCTTCATGTACTTTGGGCTCTGAAGTTAGGTGCATATGTGTTTATAATCATTGTATCTTTCCTAATCAGTGATCTTTTATTGCTGGACAATTTTCTTCTTTAAATCTTATAACTTTTATTATTTTAAACTTTCATTTTTTCTTATATTGATAGAGTCACGCCAACTCTATTGCTATTTACATGGTATGTGTGTATATATGTTGTGTGTGTGTATGTTTTTCCATTCTTTTACTTTCAACTCATTTGTACTTTTTAATTTGCCTCCTTTTTATTTGCCTCAGAATAAGTTTAACTTTGTTTAATTATATAATCTGAAAATCTTTATCTCTTCCTTTCATGATTTAATCATATTAGTATTACTAATGATATGATTAGATTTACAACTGCCATTTTTCTTTTTGTTATTGTTTCAGGTTAATTGAGGGTACAAATAATTAGGTTACAATGTTTGCATTTGCTAGGTAAAGTCACTTTCATGATGGTGTCCCATCCCCAGGAGGTGTCCCATACATTCCAACATTTTGCCCATTAAGAGGGAGCACACCCATCCCCCTCCCACCTCTGAGTTTCCTGTTCCTTCATGCCCCTGCTCCCATCTTGAATTGATTAGAATTTCTCCCTTATGTGGGTGTTTATTAGATCATCTACTGGCTTCATATTAGAATTGAGTACATTGGATTCTTGCTTCTCTATTCTTGTGATATGAAGAAGAATGTATTCCAACTCCATTCAGGTTAATACAAAAGATGTAAAGTAAAAGATATAAAATTCTGAAGTTAAAAAGTACAATATGTAAATTGAAGCTTAAGGGTTAGCAGTAGATTTGCACTGGCATATAAACTGATGAACTTGAAGATGGAGATTCCAAAATCTTAAAAATATAGAGAAAACAAATTAAGAAAAATGGATAGACCTTTAGAGACATTCAGAAGACTAAAAGCACACCAGCATATATGTAATGGGAATACCAGATGGAGAAAAGAGAGTGTCAGAGAAATTATTTGAAGAAATAATGGGGTGGAGGGTAAATGGTGGGACCACATCTATGGAGCATTATTGCAAGGATACAAGTCAAATCTATCAAGTACAGAACACAAATGTCTTAACACAGTGATTAAGTAAATTAGGTGAAAGCTATGATAATTAGTTGGATGGAATCCCACATAGCATAAATATATTCATTAACTACGTATATATGACTTAATAAAAGGGAAAAAAAACTCTGGTTTGTGGGGCTTTATTGGTCAATTCTATAAGCATCAACTGTAAAATTATCAAAAGCCCCATGTTTATGTGGGCAGAGACTACGCAAGATGAGGCTCCCATTCTGGGGAAAATCTGAGAGGGATAGAGAAAAGGAAGAATTAAGGATGTTAACTGGAGCATGTCCCTGACATTTGACTTCCTAAAACTCAAGCTGTGAGATTAACTCAAATTAAGTTTGTTACAGGTTAAAGTGAAAAAAAAAAACTAATTGAACTTTTAAATTTGTTTTTTAGACTCATTTTCACTGGTTTATTCAGTGAATATATTTTTGTTACCAAAAATGCATAAAACTTTGGAGGGTTAAAAAAAAAAAAAAGAAAGAAAGAAAGAATGGGGTGAGCATGGTGGCTCAAGCCTGTAATTAGCACTCTGGGAGCCTGTGGTGGATGGATTGCTTGAGCTCAGGAATTTGACACGAACCTGAGCAAAAGCAAGACCCCATCTCTACTAAAAATAGAAAAACTAGCCAAGCATTGAGGTGGGCATCTGTATTTCCAGCCTCTCAAGAGGATTGCTTGAGCCCAAGGCTTTGAGGTTGTTGTGAGATATGACCTGGCATTCTACCCAGGGTGACAAAGTAAACATTGTCTCAATTTTTTTAAAAAAAGAAAGAAAGAATGGCTGATAATTTCCTTATTTTGATGAAGAATCATAATCTACACATGCATGACACTCAGTGATCTCTTGGCAGAAAAGATGCAAAGAGATCCATATCTGCATACATCATAGTCCAAATATTGAAAGCCAAAGATAAAGAGTAAATTTTCAAAGCAATAATAGAAAAATGACTCCTCATGAAAAACGGAAGCCCAATTACAACATCAGCTGACTTCTCACCAGAACCATGAGAGCCAGAAGGCAGTGGGACCACATATCCACACTGCTGGAAAAAAAGATTAAAATGCCAGCCAAATTTATATCCAACAAAATTTTCTTTTACAAAAATGACAACCCAACAGACATTTCCTGATAAATAAAAACTGACAGAGCATGTTGTTTTCAGATCTGCCTTAGAAGAGATACTAATGGCAAGGAGGCAGACAGTATTTTGAATCCAAAAACAACTAGAAAACAAAATATTGATAAAAATAACTGTATATGTGATTTTTTTTTAAATTTCCAAATTACTTCTCTTTTCTTCTTCAAACTGAGTGAAAAAGTAATTGCATAAAATAATACTCATTATTTTATAATAATATAACAATATCATAATGATCATTATAATAATTATTATACTGTTAGGCTCCTGACATGTGTAAATGTCATGTAGTTGAAAATAACAGTAGAAAGGCAATGGATAGAAAAATAAAACTATTGGAGTAAGAAAAGGACACCAGATGGTAACTTGAATCCAACAGAACTTGAAAGAATCAGAAATGTCAAGTAGGGAGCATAATATAACAAACTCCATAAATATATGCTTACTCTCCTTTCCTCTCCCAAAGCCTTTATAAGACATGAGATTACATAAAGCAATAGATATAATATATAAAATAATAATAACACCAAAAGGGAAGGGAAGAGAATAGAGCTATCTAAAAGCAACATTGCTGTACTACACTAGCATTAAGTTAATATACGTGTGTGTACATATCTATTATACATAGTAAGCCGTGAAATGACTCTGAAAATAATAATGAAAAAATATATTTAAGATTATTGAAGAAATTAAAGTGTTACACTATGAAATAACCATTTCATCAAAATTAAGCAGAAAGCTTAAGAAGAGCACCAACAATGATATGAGACATATTAAAAAAAAAAAAAAGAAAGAAAGAAAAGGAGGTGGAGCAAGATGGTGGACTAGAGACAGCCCCTTTGTATCTCTCTGTTCAGTGGGATGAAATATACAAAAAATATAGAAAGGGTATAGCAGAGCTTAAGGAATTGAAAAAGTCAATCAGGGAACTTAAAGATGCAGTAGAAGGTATCAAAAACAGACTAGACCACAGATAAGAAAGAACCTCAGAGCTTGAGGATAAAGCTCTTGAGTTAACACAGGTAGTTAAAGAGGCAGAAAAGAACATTCACTGAGAGAATTATGGGACTTCATGAAGCATTCAAACATAAAAATTATAGGTATCCCAGAAGGGGAAGAATGCTCCAGAGGAAGGAAAGCCCTACTATAGGATATCATAAATTAAAATTTCCCAAGTATCACCAAAGATTCTGACACATTACTTTCAGAGGGATATTAAACCCCAGGTCATCTCAACTCAATAGAGCTTCTCTATAACACATTGTCATGAATCTGTCCAAATCAAGATGAAAGAGAAAATTCTGCAACCTGCCAGGAGTAATCACACATTGACTTACAGGGGCAGAGCCATTGGGGTCAGAGCAGATTTCTCAAATGAAACTTTTCAAGCCAGAAGGCAAAGGTTATCTACTTTCAACCTTCTTAAACAAAACAATTTTCAGCCCCAAATTCTATATCCTGCTGAGCTAACCTTTAAAATTGATGGAGAAATAAAATCTCTGTCTGATATGCAGACATTGAGGAAGTTTACCACAACAAGATCAACTCTACAGGAAATACTTAGTCCTAGTCTCAACACTGAACATCACAATGAACCACCAGCAAACTAAACACCCAGAAACCAAAGGACAAAACCTAGCTTCCACAATGATAGAAAAGATAAAACTAAGCAATCGACTTTCATAAAATGAGGTGAATAGAACTCCACCACACCTATCAATTATCTCAATTAATGTTAATGACTTGAATTCCCCACCGAAGAGGCACAGGCTGGCTAATTGGATAAAAAAAGCTCAAGCCATCCATATGCTGCCTGCAGAAAACACACCTAGCTTCAAAGGACAAAGCAAGACTCAGGGCAAAGGGATGGAAAACAATATTTCAGGCAAATGGAAATCATAAGAAAGGAGTGGGTCACAATCTTATTTTCAGATACAAGTAGATTTAAAGCAAGTAAAGTCGAAAAGACAAAGATGGACACTTCATATTGGTTAAGGGAACAATACAAGAGGACATTTCAATTCTAAATATTTATGCACACAACTTAAATGCTCCCAGATTTATGAAGCAGACCTGAATTGGTCAGAGAAATATGATAACCTATAACACTGTACAAGTAAAGGGGCATTAACACTCCTCTTATGGAGCTGGACAGATCCTCTAAACAGGAACTAAACAAAGATAAAAGGGACTTAAACATGACCTTAGAACAACTGTGCTTACTAAACATATGAAGAACACACCATCCCAAGCCTAATGAACTTAAGTTCTTCTTGTCAGCCCATGGACATTCTCCAAAGCAGACCAAATCCTAGGACACAAAGCAAACCTTAACAAAATCAAAAGAATTTAAATTACACCTTGCATCTTCTCAGGCCATAAAGCAATAAAGATAGAACTCAACACCAAGAAAAATTTTCATCCCTACACTAAATAACCTTATTTTGAGTTACAGTTGTATCCAGGAAGAGATTAGTGAGGAAATAATTAACTTCCTCTAACACAACAACAATGAAGATACAAGCTACCAAAACACTGCAAAAGCAGTTCTAAGAGAAAAACCTATTGCATTAGATGCCTACATTTAAAAAAACAGAACGAGCACATCAACAATCTAATTAATCATCTTAAAGAAATGGAAAAGACTGGGAAGCTGAGGTGGGTGGATTGCCTGAGATCACAGGTTAGAGACCAGCCTGAGGAAGAGTGAGACTTTGTCTCTAAAAATAACCAGGCATAGCAGTGGGCACCTGTAGTCCTAGCTACTTGGGAGGCTGAGGCAAGAGAATTGCTTGAGCCTAAGAGTTTGAGGTTGCTGTGAGCTATGATGCCACGAACTCTACCAAGGGTGACAAAGTGAGACTCTGTCTCCAAAAAAAAAAAAAAAAGAAAAGAAAAGAAAGAAAGAACAAAACAATCCCAAACCTAGCAGAAGAAATGAAATAACCAAAATCAAATCAGAAATAAATGATATGAAAAACAAAAGAATCATTCAGAAAATTAATGAAACAAAAAGTTGGTTTCTTGAAAAGATAAATAAAATTGGTAAACTATTGTTCAGGTTAACTAGAAATAGAAAAGTAAAATCTTTAATAACTTCAATCAGAAACAAAAAAGGGGAATAGCAACTGATACCACAGAGATACAAGAGATTATTTCTAACTACTGAAAAAAATAATTAGTATAATCTAATTCTTTGTACCCGTGATGAATAAAGAAAAAACAAGCTGTGGTATACATATACCACAGAATACTATTCAGCCATTAAAAAGATGGAGACTTTTGTATTAACTTGGATGGAGTTGAAGCACTTCTTCTCAATAACTCACAAGAATGGAGAGGCAAGAACCCAATGTACTTAATTCTAATATGAAGCCAATAGTCAATCTAATACAGGATCATATAAGAGAAAAACTCAAATCAGCTGAAGGTGGGAGTTGGGGAAATCAGGGAGTGGGGAGAGAGGGGGAGGGTATACTTCCACTTACTGGGCACAGTGTTGGGGTGTATGGCACTCCTCTTGTGGTGGGTCACAATTTTAAGAGGGACTTTATGTAACAAATGCAAACATTTTAACCTAATTCTTTGTACCCTCAATTAACCTGAAACAATTAAAAAAGAAAAACAGTATCTTGGACATGTAGTTAAGTTAAGCACAATGAAGTGAGCTATGCCTGTACTATGTATTTTTAATCCTGGCTTCCAAGAGTCAACCTGCTTCAGAGTAATTTGATGGGTCTTTGTTCACAGGCTGTTCATAGGCCCCTTAGTACAAATGACATTTCCCTCCTCCGTCAGTTGACCTACGTGCAGCTTCAGAAGTATTTCCATGTTGCTACCACACCCTGCTCTGCTTCCTCCTGGCTGCGTGGATTTTATACTTGCACACAGCCTTCCCAGCATGCAGGGCTGACCAAGACCCCTTCCCTGCTTCTGTTAAATTCTGGCCTCTCTGAGAAGTAGCTTGTGATGAGGATCATGAAGCTATGAGCATCCTCCTAATTACTTCTAACAAGAGCTCCATTTTTTTGTAGCAATACCCTCAGGCATGGAATTCTCCACTCTCTCTTCCAAATAAAATTGTTCCCCTGAAACAATACCGTGGTGTCCTTAGTCCTATGACTGGCTCTCTCCCTTGGCAGAAATCCTGCAATATTGCATGGGATCTGGTGTGGGAATCACAGGCCTCATTTCCCTGGTGAGGCCCCTGCTCTCAGAGCAGGTTCTGGAAGTGGGGCATAGGCATTGGTCTTCTGGCCTTGCACCTCCCTTCGTGGACCTTCTGCTTCAGGGGTAGTAACATGTGATAAAAGGATGGTGTTCGCAAATTTTCAGCCTGCCACACCAGGGGTGGATGTTCGACCCTATGAGTTGGGCATGGAAAGGAGCCAATGCCTGCCTGGAGCACAGCTCTGAAGCAGGGGGATAGAGAGAGTGAGAACTGTCGGCAGCCTGCTCCCCAATAATCCCAGACAGAGAGACAGAGAGGGGGAGGGAAGGAACCCCAACTTCTTGCTGCATCCACCTGAAGTGAGCACCAGGGGCAGGTTCCAGGAGAACTGAGAGGGCCAAGGAGGGAGTGGCTAGTGGCTCAAATGCTGCACTTTCTGGCCACCCTTATCAAGAAAGAGTAAAATTATTTAATGAGTATTTCTCTATTTGTTCTATGTCCTTAGGGCAATTTCCACCAACTTGATTTTTTTGGTAAATAATTTTCTCTTGCTTTACTGGTGAGAAGTTCTGCTTCAGTTCTCACTTTTCTGGATCTTCATTATGACAGATGAATGAATAAAGAAAATGTGGAGAATAGACACAGAGGGGATTTATTCAGTCTTAAAAAAGACAGAGATCCCGTCATTTGCAGCAAAACGGATGAACCTAGAGGACAAATACTATACGGTATCACTCACATGTGGAGTCCACAGAAAAAATAAAAGATACCACATAAAAGCAGAGAGGGAAATATAGCTACCAAGATGGGCTCAGGGAGGGAAGATACGGGGAGGGTAGTCAGTGGGTACAAAGCAATGATCAGAAGTTCCAGTGCTTTACTACACATGGGTTAGCAGCAGGGTGTTACGTAATGCCTAAAATAGCTAAAAAGAGGGACTCTTGAATGTTCTTACTACATAAAATGATATATGTATGAGGTAATTGATGTGCTAAGGACCGTGTTGTTCACAATAATACAACATACGTATGTATCCAAGTATCAAATTGTAGCCTGTAAATGTGTACAATTACATTAAGTTGACTACAACATTAAAAAAAGGAAAGAATCAGATTGTCCAAAAACACTGTTCACCTGCCCTGTTGGAGAGCTGGTAAGGTGGCAGAAGTTTGCAGCCAAAGGCTTTGGCTCCCTCCAGAAACTGCACTGGAGTCTGTCCCCTGCCACTTCATGCTCCTGCGCCCCGACTCACACCGGCGCTGACCCCGCTGACCCTTCCCTGATGAAACTTTGGGGGATGTGTCCCTCCTCCAAGCTCCAACACTGTCTGGCTCTTACTGGCGATGACACTTGTCTGTAGTGTCAGGACTTGGAGTGTGGGGAGTCCACACCCCTGACTGAAAGTTCCCCCTCACAGCAACAATCCGGCACCGTTTCCTCTCCCATTTCCCGCAGCAAATGACACAAAGGAAGCACAATGCTTTATTCAGTGAATGTTTTGAGAAGAAAAAGGACCTGGGCCCCCTTGTACCCCCACTTAGGGAGTCAGGGCTCAAGTGCCACTAAAACGTTTGGTCCACTTTAAAGGTAGATGACAGGTAGGAAGCCAGGGCCTCTCCCAAGGAGTGGTTACAAATGTAAATGCCCAGGCTCCATCACACACCTGGTCGTGCAGAAACTCCAGAGCTGGCAGCAGAAGTCTGGGCTTTAACAAGCTCTGCAGGTGATTCTGATGATACAGCTGCAGCTGGAGGAGCTCTGGTCTGATCTGCTGGGAAGCGGAAATAAGCCTCCTCCTTAACCCACCCATGCAACCCTTAGCAGCACCACTGCTTGAAGTCCTCAGGGACCAAGTATCATTGTATGGTATTCTCCGAGTCACAAAGCAGACCCTGCAGGAAGCCCCCTCCCTTCCACAGGTGCTGGCCACCACCCCGCTGCTCAGCCCTGGCTCCAGGACCCCTGAGTGCAGCGGCCCCAGACAGGATCGGGGCTGAGGGCCTTGTGTGTGGCATGTGGGGGTTGACTTGCCGGCCATCTGTGGGTACTGCGGAGCTGGGTGGACAGGGACTGTATAAGACCACAGGCATTTAGGTGATTACACACATCCGTGTTTGCACAGACTGCCAGGTCGGCTGGCATCCCATCCCAGCTAATGCTCCATCAAGACTGACCCACCTAATGTGCTCAATGTAGGGGTATAGGGCTCACGTCCTGGGTGAAGGCCTGAACTACAACTTGGACTTTACTGTACGAATGCAAACAATGTAATCTAAAAAACTGTACCCTTATAGCAATCTGAAATTTATAAATATCTTGAAAAAAAAGACCACCCTGACATCTCCTGTGTCCTGACTGAACTGATCTACAAAGGTTGCCACATTGAAGTACTAGAAGCAGAAATTCTGTTTAAACAGCAGAAATTGGTTTGCACATGTCCTGAAGGAGGAAGGTCTGGGTCAAGGGCGGCATTGCTCCTCCTGAGGCCTGTCTCCTTGGATGAAGGCCAGCAGCCTGCTCCCTGTGTCCCTACCTGGTCTTCCCTGGGTGCTCATCCAGCCCTGGTTTTCTCTTCATGTCCTAAGCTCCTGCCTGACAAAGATACCAGTTGGATTGGAGTAGGGCCACCCTCACAACCTCATTTCACCCTGATGGTCTCTTTAAAGGCTCTACCCTCAAACACAGTCACAGTCCAAGGGACAGGGATGAATGTCAAACACATGAATTCAGGGGGAACAAGATTTAGCCTGTACCCCAGATTTCCGGCTTTAATCTGAGGCCAGCGAGGCTGCCATTTGTCAGGTTTCGGACCCCCAGTGAGCAGTGGAAAGGCCTGGCCCCAGGCCTGCATCCCCACAGTGCTTCCACTGCCTCTACACTGAACCCCACCCAGGACTCAGAGGCTTCTGTGCCAGGGTGCACAGAAATGACGGCGCCATCAGCACTAACTTGGCCCAACCTTGTCAATGCTCACACCATGTCTGTATCCAGTCAGGACCCAGTTGCCGAGCCTTGCTCTCACCTCAGGTGGGAGCTGGAGCCCTGGCTCTGGGAAGGACTGCACAGCACACAGGTCCCCGAGGAAGTTTGCTGATTGTTTGCTCCAGCTCTGTTATCTCTCTCTGTCTCTCTCTTCTTTTCTTTCTCCTGTTCAGTAACCATGAATTCCCTGCCAGCCCCCAGGCAGGCAAGTATCTCTGCCCACGCCACCCTGCGGCAATCCCACAGTGAGTGGCCTTGGGGCTGATTGCAACTGCATTTGTACTAGATGCCCCATGAAGAACAGGTCTCCTTTGGGGCCTCAAGAAGTTCTAAACTTAAGCTAGTCACATCCTAGTATACTGAGAGGAATGGAAAATACAGAAATGTGTAAATACATAGCTGTGCTCGGGTCACTGCCATTATCACGGTGTGTGCATGACACACGGGGCTGCAGGGCATTGTCAAGGTGCAGCCAGATGTTCGCACAGGCCACGCAGGTGTCATCACTGCCTTTGCTGTCTTGGGCTTTAAAGGAAAGAATTGGGAAGTGAGAGAAGAAAAGGGATGACTTTATAACATGTACAACATCCTTGCAACTTGACGGTCCACTGCACTTTGCTTTCCTCCTCTACCTCTGAAGATGGGGATCCCCACGCGCCCGCCCCACCATGCCAAAGGAGGATGCCTGCCTGAGATGAGACCCGAAACCCACTTCCCAGAGCCTGAGACAGAGAGAACCGTGTGAAAGAGCCACTGCAGCTCCCAGGGGACAGACTTTCCAGCTGGTGTCATCGGACCTTAATGAGTACATCCCGAGCAACTCTCCTGCAATTATTTCCCAGTGATGTATGACAAGTTGCTGTTTATATGGGCTTATAAAATGTTACAGACTCTCATTAATTTGCCCTTCATTAGCTATGTAATTTTGCTAATGATCCTGACTCGCCGCATGCTCTACCCTGAGATTCAGTTTCCTGGCTAGGCTCATGTGACACCTCAGCTTGCTCAGCGCTGGCAACCCCGCCACTGCTTGTCACTTCTGCTTCCAAGTGGAGCAACCTCAGGTAGATAAATAAATGATAACTCTGCACAACATACTGCATATTCATCAGAAGAGTAGGAAGGTGAAATTACTTAATCATGTACAATTGCTCTGGAGTACCGAGGCTGTTTGTCATTAACTGTCCTTCCCTCAGGCGGTGTTGGGCACATCCTACCGCCGGTGCATCTGCCGTGCTGGTCCTGACAGCACGTGATTAGGAGCAGCGGGTGTGGAAGCTGCAGTGGAAGACGGGGTTCAGAATTGCTCCGTCCCGGGCAGCATGCCTGGCCCTGCCTGCCGTGTCCCTTTGCAGAGCTCATTTGCCTCTGGATTTCTGTTTGCTCATCTGTGAAATGGAGACAAGAATGACACACTTTATAAGGGGTGCTTAGAAGAAGAAATGATGCAATTATAGCAGGTACTTGAGAAAGAGCAGAGACCCACACGAATGGGTGGTGCCTGGACCATGAGAAAGAACAAAATTAATCTCGTCCCTGAAAGTCAGGAGCTGGAAGGGAGAGGAAGCAGGTCAGCTCTGTCCATAACACTCTCACCACAGGCACATGGTTGAGACTCCACCAGCCTCTGCAGCCTTAGGGGCCCTGGGCTCTATGGTGGCTCCAGCAGTACTGGGCTCTTGCCATCACAAAGGCCAAGCAGTGACCAGCTGGGGATGGGGGTGGCCGGCAGCGTGCCTGGAGTCAAGTCCTCTGTGTTCAGCAAACACTTCCTGCCTCCTCCCCCCAGTTCTAGGCTGGCCAGAAGGCAGAGGAAGGACTCAGACACAGGCCCAGCCCTCAGCACAGCCTCCCCTAAGCTGTGGGACAGATGTGTGAGGGTAGGGACACACAGTTATGATGTAAGGACTAGCAGGTGTAAGTACGGGCGATGTGAGGACATCCAGGCTGGACAGTCAGCTTCCCAGACAGCATGGAGGCCCCAGCACAAGTGTAGGGCAAAGGACACTGTGTGTGAACCTCACAAGGACCCACTCTGAGAGCACAGCAAGGTTTGAGCCAGCACGTGACTAATGCAGGGTGGGCAGGACGGCAGGGCCACGGGACAGGGACACCTGGGTGGCCAGATGCCTTCCGCAGTGGCTTCCTCTCCTCTTTTCCTTTAGATTTGTGGGGAAATATTTCAAACATCAAAAATAGAGTGAGCGATATGACAAGCAAGTTTTAGATATTTGTTGCATGTGCCTTACGTTTGATTTTACAAATAAAATATTTTTGATTTCGTGGTAACACGCTGTGAGCTCCACCAGACCCCACGTGTCCTTCTCCTCCCCCTCCCATGGGATAAACTCCATTCTGCGTTGGTTAGTTTTTACCGTGGTGCCTCCTATGTGTGACTCACAGGATACCTTTCTCAGAGTGTCTGTGGCCTACTATGCTTTTTCTGTATCATTGTCCCAACTTTATGTTGCTTCAAGATTGATTCATAGAAAACTTTTCAGATCTACTGATACATCACTCATTTAAGTCTGTAGAATAATTGTATGACTCTAGCACAACACAAGTGTCCATTTTCTCACAGATGAGCATTCAGGTTTCAGATGTTCTTTACTTGACTGCAAGCCCGTATGCACTGACCTCGGGAGCAGGCCACTTGCTCTTCCCCTTGAAAGCATAGCCCCAGGTCCACTTCCTGGCCAACACGTTGGACTGTCAGCCTGGTTTTTATCCCAAATCTGATGAGAATAAAATGACAGCTGTTTGTCATTTTGATTGTGCTTACCTGATTCCTAAGGAGTGTAAGCATCTTACCAAATGCTGATGGGCCCGCCTGACTTCCTCTTCTGTGAACCACTTGCAGACATTGTCTCCTATTCACCGTGGAGTGATGTTGTTTCACCTTGATTTGTACGAGTTTGTTACATATTCCCATGACCATTATAAATTTGCTTGGCGAATATTTCTCCTAGCCAGCGGCTTTTCTTTTAATGTTTATCCAGATTTTTATGAAGTAGAACTATTTTATTATTCTAATATGCCAGCTTTACCAATGGTTTCCTTTATGTTTGTGCTTTTTAAAAATGAAGTATTTCCCTACCCTGATGTAATAAAGATATTATATTTTCTTTTAAACTTTGGAGGGATTATTTTTCACATTTAAATCTTTAGCCCACCAAGAATATATGTTCTGAGGAGTGCGAGCTGGAGATCTCAGCTAGCCACTTGTCCCCACATGCTTGTTGAACAGTCTGATTCGGGGGTGTCCAACCTGTGGCCAGGAGGTATCAGAACTCAGAGAAAGCATAGACGGACCTTTTCTTTTGCTCATCCACTTTGGTTAGTGTTTGTGTACTTGCTATGTGGCTCAAGACAACTCTTATTCTTCCAATATGTGGCAGAAAAGAAAAAAGGTTAGACATCTAGTCTCTATCAATCTGTGACTCCACGTCTTTGCAATGCCCGTACACCTGGAAATGCTCTTCCCATCAGGCCTTTTGCTCAGCTCTGTGGTCCTATGAGACCTGCAAGAGTTTCTGGAAGCCCACGCAGGTGGAGTGAAGAGAATGGAGAGACAGGGAGGCTAAGGGAGCATTAGAGGTAAGGCCAGTCACCCTTTCTTCACTTAAAATGCCTGAACCTCCATCTGTTTTCTATGTCACAGGAGAAAAGTGACCATCATATGAAAACCTCCAGCCTCTCTGCTCCCTCCCACTAGATGGAATTCAGCCACTTTCTGCCCCTGCCCTTCTCGGAAGTCAAAGCTCCTGACACCTGTCTTGCTGTGGTTACTTGCCAAAACTGCTTATTTTACCTTTTGTGAAGGTAAAATTTGGAAGAAAAGACAAGATGAGAAGGATAAAAGAAGTTCTGAGTTCAGAAGAGAGTATGTGGGGCTAGAAAACTGGGAGAAGGTGAGGGTGGTTCAAAAACCGGAAGGTGATAAAGGAGGCCCCTGCTGCTTAATGCCCTCCGGGTGCAGGGCAGAGCAGAGTCTCTTTTAGATTATTTCATTATTTCTGCATCTCAAAAGCTATGATGCTCTGAGACTGAACTTGGCAAGTATTGATTCTGTGAAAGATTCCAATTCAAAGAAAACTTGGTGGTTAAGACGGCAGATTGAAATTGCAGGCTGGCAGTAAAACTGACCAATAGCAATTACAGATGGCTAGAATTACAACATAATCAATTCCCCCAAACTAGCAACTAATGGGAAAAATATACCATTTTAGAGTACCCACGAAGGCACAGGAAGACTTAAAGGCTAGTCTTATTCCCACATCCCTGAAGCTTGTTAGTCCTGCAATTTTCACTAGTGACCCCCAAACTGAAAGGAAGTATGTGGTTAGCCTTCCCACTTCCCTCTTGTTCGTAAGGCAGAGAGGTGGGAGATGGTTGGAGAGAAATGAATGAAAAGAGAACAGTATACAACCAACTGCTTCTGTTCCGAAAGTGAGGCGCAAGTGAGTCAGGGACAAGATCTGAAGCCCCAAGTGCCACTTCATGGGGATGACGTTCATGTGTGACCTTCTGCCGAGTAGGAACACCAGAGGAGGGTGGTAGAAATGCCTCGTAGAAGAGCTCCTTCTAGGTCACCTACCTCAGCCTGCCTGTGTGGGAACCTGGAGTCCTCCAGAAGCTGACCACGCCCTCAGGCTGCCCACATGTGCCAGAGGTCAAAGCTCCTGACACCTGCCTTTCTGGGGTGACTCGCCAGGAAGAAGAAACAAGCTGGCTCAGACAGAGGGGCATAGAAGGAAGGAATCCCTGACACCATACCTCAGAAACATAGCCAAACTCGCCAAGCCTGGGCAGGAGAAAAAGAAACGATGCAGGGACTATGCAAATTCCGTGGACAATAATTAAACAAGTAACATAAATTAAAATTAATACAAATATCATGAAAAAGGCACATAAAAAAGTTATTGAGAGAAAACCCAAGCAAAGAAATATAAGGAAGCATGTCAACATTCCTTTACTCAACAGAATAGCTTAACAGGAACACCAATCTAAAAATCTCTGAGACAACAAAACCATAGAATGAGCCAAAAGAAATAATGCAAACTTAAGAGCCCAAGAAGATAAACAGAACATCATCTCAGACCCAGTGGAACACTACAATAGGCAACAAACCAGATAGTCACCTGACAACTGAATAACAAGCAGAAAGCCTTATTAAGATGAATTGAGTGCTTAGAACATGATGGGTATGGAAAAGAGACAAAGATGATTGAACTTTGGGCTCTGGAAATGTGAGTCCAACAAACTGAAGAAAACATATATTAAAATACACGAGGAAAAATTTCCCCCCAAAGAAAATCATTACTAATTCTGAAAATCAAAACTGCATACCTTATTCCCAAAAAACTACTAATTAACCTCAAATAGATTACCTTAAAGGGGTATTTGGTGGAAACTGGGGGTAAGAGTGAAAATAGCATCAGATTTCTCTTTTGTGCCATTCAATGCCATCAAAACATAACAGTATTTCTAAGTATTCTGAGGGAAATAAAGAATAATGCACCAAATAAAGATTTCACTCAAGTATACTAACTCTAAGGCAGATCATCTAAAAAATGATTGATCTCAAGAAATATAGTAGCCTTAGCTCAACTTGAAAATAAATAACAAAACAAAAAAACTACAGAGTGTGAAAGGCAGCCAGTTGAGAACAGTGGGACCAGAGAAGCCAAAACAGCTTTGACGGCATGCCCTGGTCCAGTTTACACATTTCACCAACAATGAAGCATCATGGGAACTGTGTTTATAGAACAGAATGGAGACATTATAAACAGGAACAGATATAGAGTTAATAACTGACTGATATTAGGAGCTGCAAGGAAGGAAGCTGAGAAGAGTGAGAAAGGGGCAGTGCCCTTCTCGGTCATGCCCGGTGGTAGAGTGGAATGATAAAACCATCACTCATAACCACTGAACGCTTTTTACAGCCTTTCTTCTTATTCTTAGAGGGATGTATTACATATTAATAATTATTTGCAGTGAAGACATATATATGTGTGTGTATACATATACATATATGTGACATATATATATATATATATATACACACATTTGAAACCTATAAATTTACCTCTACTTTTTTTCTGTGAAATTCGAGTTGAATTAAATTTTGCAGGCATTATCTTTCTTAAACAGATACACATCTAGAGTGTAATTACCAACTTTTTAAACACTCTCAATGTATCAATCTACCTATGCATCTCACCTTCCATCATATTTCTCATAAAAAGCTGTGTGATATGATATTTGCCTACAATAAGGGTAGTCACCGGATTTTGCTGTGTATATCCACTCTCATGTATAATGTGCATCCATGTCTCCATGTCTTGAGTCTGAACTGTCAGGAAAACACCCCTGAGAAAGCAGCCAGCTCTTGGCGGTGAGAGACACATCTGGGGTGGACTAATGCCCCTCTGTAAATATGCAGATCATACCACCCGCTTGCAGCCCACCCACGCTGAGAAGGCTGCCCCTTTCTTCTCTTCCAGGATCACTTCCATCTCCACCATGTTGGGGGCCTTAGCTGAGAAAGCCAGCAGGCGGGAGCCTCTGAGACCACTCAGCCTGTAGGCAGCCAGGAGAGTCCCTGGGGCCTGTGCAGGGCTTCCAAAACCCTCCACATGGCCAGACCTAAGGCTTTGGCCCTTGCCCTGCACAACCACAGCCTGCCTCCCCAGCCCCCACCACTGCCCCCTCCCCTGATCACAGCACTCAGTAGAAGCCACTCTCACCTGCTCTCACTGGATCCCAGATCCTTCAAAAGTGAAACTCCAGGCACCCAGCAGACCCAGGCAGGAGGGTTTGGCAGCCCTAGGAGGCCCACTGTGCTCCCCCACTCCCAAGCTACACTACCCATGTGTAATGTGCATCCTTATTTTCCCCTTAAAAAACTGGTCCAAAAAATGGGCATTGTACATGGTAAAATATGGTACTTCTAAGTTGTGAGATTTTGGTAAATTACTAATAGTTGTACTTTTCTGTCCCAGTCAATTTCTTCATAATAAGCATGATAAATAGTGTTGGAGGGGGAAGAAAATAATGAGTTTTCTTTAAAGGAAAGTAAAAATGCTAACATTTTAACTCTAGTCAATTAGAATACACAAAAGATGTAAAAATGTTTTGTTGTTTTGCATTTCCTTGTATTTCTTAATATTCACTCTCCTCCCTGCCACCCCAAACTACAATTCCAGATGATGAGGAACCACAAGGGACATGCAGGAGTGTGTGTGCTTCATCCTTTACTAAAATAACTCTCTTTAATGTCTTTGCTGTTCTAGTGCCACATCCAGCTCTCTCTATATCACCGTCCTCCACACTGTAAGCTGTCTGCCTTGGCCTCAAGAGTTGGTGCAGCATACCAAGAAATGGAAAAGCCTATTCCACCAGAACTTGGTGTAGCAATAGACTCAGCCTTAGTCACCTGTGTTTGGTAGAGACTCACAGGCAGGAAGAGGAGTGGGAAATATGTATAATATGGAGGAAAAAGAGGGCTTCAGATGCTCCCTGACTGGGAGGCTACTCTCTTGAGGAAGCAGGAGATAGCTAGCTGGAGTGGAGCATCTTTTGGGAGGGGATAGGGGTGAATATCTGGCTTTCCTGGGTTGGTCCTAATTTAGAAGCAGGGGCAAAAATTAAGGGGGTATCAATTCTTGAGTAAATCCTGACCACTCCAAGTCAGAGGCTGTGGTTTTGCTTCCTGAATTGTGTGCTGCAGACTGTGGGTCAGAATTTAAAAAAAAAAAAAATGCGGCCTGACCATTTTAGGGTTTGTATGTTCAGTCTTTCCCATGAAATGACAGACCACCCTTCTGTACATTCCTTGCTCATGTCTCTCTATTCTGGGGGTGAATAGAAGCCAAGGTGAGGGGATTGGTATAAACCCAGAAATTCACTAACACAAGGTCATTTCAAGGGGTATATGTCCATGGAGCACACCTTTGCAGTCCCAGGTGCCCATGTGTGGAGGTAGAGACCTGCCAGGGCACCTCTGGGGGGGAAGGGTTGGGCTTTGTCCCACTGTGGGGCTCAGAAGCATTGCCTGTGCCCCTCCTCTACGCAGGGATCTGGGCAGCAGAGTGCACAGTGGTGGCAGGCCCTGTCTGCTTACCCCTTTCTGCCACCACTGACCAACCTCTGTGCAAGTCCCATGCTCTATTATAGAGTTTTCTTCAAGTTAGAAAGAGAGACAGGTTTAAAACATTAGCCATTTTTTTCTTCTTTGAATGTTTATAATGGAAAGGAAAAAAAATATTTATGATTAGCTCTGTGTCTTTGATAAATGAATCTTGAGTGACTGGGCCAAGATGGTGGACTAGAGACATCTCCTCATCAGCCTCTCTTGGCTACTTCAACACTCAAGCACAGAGACAAAGAAAACTAAGGAGAAAGAGGAAGTGCAAGTAGTAAGGGGGAAGGAGTGAACAAGAAAAAAAACACATGAAGGGAGGAATCAAAAGAATATTTCTAGCAACATGAAAAACCAGAACTGATCAACTACCCCCAAGGAATCACTAAATGGCTACAACAGAGGATTCCACCTATAAACAAATTACTAACATTATAGAAAGGGAATTTAAAGTATGATTAGCAAAACTGAAGGGAAAGTGGAAAACCACCAAAAGGAAATTCAAAAACTGACTCAATAAATTAATGAAACACATCATGAAATTAGAAAACATGTATTGGAGCTGGAAGAATTGAAGGAGTCATTCAGTTTGCTTAAAGATGCAGTAGAAAGTGTCAATAACATATTAAGTCATGGAAAAGAAAGAATCTCAGAGCTAGAAGACAAAGCTCTTGAACTAACTCAGTAATTTAAAGAGGCAGAAAAGAAGCAAAAAAGAGCAAAGCAACATTTTCCAGAATTATGGGACTTCCTTAAGTGTACAAACATATGAATTATAGATTTCCCTTAGAAGAACAACCCAAAGGTATGAAAGCCCTACTGGAAGGCATCATAACTGAAAATTTCCCAAGCATCACCAAAGATTCAGGCACACTCCTTTTAGATGGATATTGAACCCTATTTAATCTCAATTCAAATACAGCATCTCCCAGACACATTTTAATGAACATAGCTAAGGTCAAAATGAAAGAAAATTCTGCAAGCAGCTAGAAGTAAACTCCAAAAGATGTACAGGGGCCAATCCATCAAAATGACAGCAGGTTTTTCAGCTGAAACATTACAAGCCAGAAGAGATTGAACTGATTTTCAACTTACTCAACTTCCAACCTAGTATTCTGTATCCCACCAAACTAAATCTCATATTCAATGAAGAAATCAAACCTTTTACTGATAAGCAATCACTGAGAAAATTGTCACTCCAACACCAGCTCTGCAAGAAGTCCTCAGACTCACACTGTACACAGACCATCATACTGGACCACCAGAAAAGTAAAGTCAACTGGAAATGAAAGGTGAAAGCTAAGCTTCCACAATGGCCCACGTAATAAAATCAGACAACAACCTCCACAAGGGAAGATGAACATAACTCCACCATATTTATAAATTCTCTCTCAATGAATGTGAATTTCCAACTGAAGAGGTAGAGGCTGGTTGGTTGCATAAAAAATCACAAGCCAACTATACATTGTCTTTAGGATATACATTTAACCTCTAAGAACAAAACAAGACTCAGTGAAGAGTTGGGAAACAATATTTCAGGCAAATAAAAATCAGAAAACAAGAGGGATTACAGTTTTATTTGCAGATATAAGTGGATTTAAAGCAATAGAAATAAAGACCGACAGGGCAGCGCCTATGGCTCAAAGGAGTAGGGCACTGGCCCCATATGCCGGAGGTGCTGGGTTCAAACCCAGTCCCGGCCAAAAATGGCAAAAAAAGAAAGACAGACAAAGACTAACACTACATGCTGGTCAAAGGAACAATATGCCAAGCAAACATTTCAATTCTAAATATATATGCACCAAACTTAAATGCTGCCATATTTGTCAAATGAACCCTAACCATTGTGAATAATATGATATCCTACAACACCATCACAGCTGGGGATTTCAATACCCCACTGATAGAACCAGACAGATTAACCAAACAAGAAACAAGAGATTTAAACACAACCCTAGAACTATTAGACTTTAATAGACATATATAGAACATTTCTCCTCCAAACAATTGAGTACACATTCTTCTCATCAAATCATGAATCATACTCCAAAACTGATCATATCTGAGGCCACAAAATCATACCTCAACAAATTTAAAAGAATACAATTTGTACATTGTATCTTTTCAAACCACAAGGCAATAAAAGTAGAACTCAACTACAACAAAAACCTTCAGCACCACTCAAAATCATAGAAATTCAACAACCTTATGCTAAATAACAGCTTGGTAAAGGATGAGATGAAGAAAATCATTAGATTCCTCAAACATAATGACAATTAAAGCCATAAGCTATCAAAATCTTTGGGATACTGCAAAAGCCGTCCTAAGAGGATAATTTATCACATTAGATGGCCCTATCTATAAAACAGAAAGAATATACATCAACAATCTAATGAATCATCTCAAGAAACTGGAAAAGAAAAAGCAATCCAATCCCAAACCTAGCAGAAGAAAAGAAATAACTAAAATTAGATCAGAAACAAATGAAATTGAAAACAAAAGAATCAATCGGAAAATTAATGGAACAAAAGTTCATTCTTCAAAAAGATAAAATAAATAAGCCTCTGGCCAGATTAACTAAAAACAGAAAAGAAAAATCTCTAATAACTTCAAACAGAAATGAAAAAGGGAAAATAAAAACAGATACCACAGACAGACAAGAGATCTATCCAATATGTACAAAAAAACTTTATGCCCAGAAATTTGAAAATGTGGAGGTAATAGATCAATCTATTGAATAGGGATTCCTTTCTTCAGTGTAATCTTTTCCTATGAAATCACATAAACTCCCTTGACTTAACCAAGAAGAAATAGATTTCTTGAACAGACCAATTTCAAGCTCTGAAATTGCAACAACAATAAAAAAAGCTCCTACCAAAAACAAAAAGTCTTGGATCAGACAGCGTTACATCAGAATTCTACCAAACCTTAACAGAAGAGTTTACACCTATATTTTGGAACCTGTTCCAAAACACTGAGAAGGAAGGAACCACTCCAACATGTTCTATGAAGCAAATATCACTCTGATAGCAAAAAAACCAGGAATGGGCCAAAAGGGAAAACTACAGACCAATTTTACTGAATATAGGTGTAAAAATACTCAATAAAATCCTAGCAAATAGAATACAGCTACACATTTAAAAAAATTATACATTACAACCAAGTAGGCTTTATCCCAGGGACTTAAGTTTGGTTTAACATGCACAAATCCATAAATGTACTCAACCACGTAAATAGAAGTAAAAACAAAGACAATATGATCCTCTCAACAGATACAGAAAAAGTATTTGACAAAATTCCGCATCCTTTTTTGATGAGAACATTTATGAAGTTAGGCATAGAGAAGACATTTCCTTTTTTTGGCAGGGGCTGGGTTTGAACCCACCACCTCCGGCATATGGGGCTGGTGCCCTACTCCTTTGAGCTACAGGCGCCACCCGAGGAGACATTTCTTAAACTGATAGAAGCCATCTACAGCAAACCCACAGCTAATAGCATACTGAATGGAGTAAAACTGAAAGCATTTCTGTTTAGAACTGGCACCAGACAAGGATATCTATTGTCATCACTGCTATTTAACATTGCACTGGAAGTTCTAGCCAATGCAATCAGGCAAGAGAATGAAATCAAGGGTATCCAAATGGGGACAGAGGAGATCAAACTCTCACTCTTTGCTCACTTTTGCCTGAAAGTGATCAAAAAATACAGTAACATCTTAAGATATAAAATCAACATCCACAAATCAGTAGCTTTTGTATAATCAATAACAATCAAGCTGAGATCAAATAAAGGACACAATAGGACAGTGCCTGTGGCTCAAAGGAGCAGGGAGCCAGCCCCATATGCCAGAGGTGGTGGGTTCAAACCCAGCCCTGGCCAAAAATGACAAAAAATAAATAAATAAATAAATAAATAAATAAATAAATAAATAAATAAATAAATAAATGAAAAAAAAAATAAAGGACACAATACCCTTTACAGCAGCATGAAAGAAAATGAAAGAGCTAGGAATATATCTAATAATGGAGATGAAGGCTCTCTACAGAGAGAACTATGAAATACTGAGAAAAGAAAGAGAAGATAACAAATGAAAGAATATACCATGCTCTTGGCTAAGAAGAATACATTGTTAAAATGTCACTACTACCAAAGCAATCTATAGATTTAATGCAATCCTATTAAAATACCAACATCATACTTTGAAGAACTCAAACAAATAGTTTCCTGTTTGGTATGGAACCAGAAAAAAAAAACATGTAGCCAATGCAATTCTTAGAAATAAAAACAAATCCAGAGGTATCACTTTATCAGACTTCAGGTTATACTACATCCATAGTGATCAAAACAGAATGATATTAGCATAAAAATAGAAACATAGATCTGTGAAACAAAACAGCAAACCAAGAGATGAAACCAGCCTCATATTGCCATCTGATCTTTGAAATACCAAACCAAAGATAACACTGGGGAAAAGAATCCCTATTCAATAAATGGTGCTGGAAGATCTGAATAGCCACATGTAAGAGACTGAATCCAGACCTGCACCTCTCACCACTTACAAAAATTGACTCATGATGGATAACAGATTTAAATCTCAGACACAAAAAGTTTAAAACTCTAGGGCGGTACCTGTGGCTCAAAGGAGTAGGGCGCCGGCTCCATATGTAAGAGGTGGCAGGTTCAAACACAGCCCCAGCCAGAAACTGCAAAAAAAAAAAAAAAAAAAAAAAAAAGCTTAAAACTCTAGAAGAAAGCATGGGTAAAACTCTTGATGATATTGGCCTGCGGAAAGCTTTTATGAAAAAGATTCCTTTGGCAATCACAGCAACAACAAAAATAAATAAATGGGACTTGATCAAGCTTATAAGCAACAAAAAAATAAATAAATGGGACGATCAAGCTTATAAGCTCCTGCACAGCAAAATACACAACACTCAAAGCAAACTGACAACCTTCAAAATAGGAAAAAATATTTGTATGTTACAAATCTGACAAAGGTTTGATAACTAGAATCCACAGAGAAAAATTAATCAATAAAAAAAGAAGAAGAGATCACATTTATTTGGGGGCAAGAGACATGAACATAACCTTCTCCCAAACAGACAGACAAATGTCCAACAAACACATGAAGAAATGCTCATTATTCCTAATCATCAGAGAAATGCAAATCAAAACTACCTTGAGATACGACCTAACTCCAGTGAGAACAGCCCACATCACAAAGCTGCAGGTGCTGGCATGGTTGTGGAGAGAAAGAAACACTTTTACACTGTTGGTGGGGCTGCAAACAAATACAATCTTTTTGAAAGGAAGTCTGGAGAATCCTAAAAGAGCTAAAAGTAGACCTTCCATTTGATCCTGCAACCCTATTACTAGGTACCTTCCCAGAAGAAAAAAAGCATTTTACCATAAGGACATTTGCACTAGAATGTTTACTGCAGCTCAATTTATAATTACCAAGATATGGAATCAACCCAAGTGCCCATCAATCCATGAATGGGTTAATAAACTGTGATATATGTATACCATGCAATATTATTCAGCCATAACAAAGATGGAGACTTTACATCCTTTGTATTTACTTGGATGAAGTTGAAGAACATTCACCTTAGTAAAGTATCACCAAGAATGGACATCCAATATATTCAATACTAATGCAAAGCCAATAGATGAACAAGTGCACACCCACAAGAGAGAAAAACTTAATTTAATTCAAGTGGGGGAGGAAAGAGGGTGGGGTAAGGAAAAGAGGATGGGAGGTAAATTGGCAAGCTCTCAATGGGCTCAATCTAGGAGGATATGGCACACCTCCTGAATGAAGGGCTCAACTACAACTTGACTTTACCTAACAAACACAATGTAACCTAATCATCTGTACCCTCACATTAATCTGAAATAAAAAAAAAAGAAAAGAAAAGTAAATTTCAAAGATGATCCATTGTTTGCACAGTAGTGAGAGGCAAGGGACTGAGGGGAAAGGTTGGAGATGGTGGAGGCTGAGGCCAGCTCTGTTGAGTAGGACAAAGCAGAAGGAGAGGCTTGGCGAGACAGTAGAGCTGGACTAGTGGGTGAGAACATAATTTAGTTTTTCTGTGTGTGCTGCAAGATTACTTCCTCTAGCTTTCCTAGAAACCTTCCACCCGTCATCTCACTGCTGCTGGAGCTGGAATCATTCTGCTGGGCCATGCTGTGGTCAGTTTGTGTTTGTGTTGTGGTCAGTGATGAGTGCAATAAAGCACTGCCTCTGACCTCACAGTGGGTACCAGGAAACAGAGGCTGCCCACAGGAACTGGTCACCTCAGCTCACACTGAGAAGCCAGGGAATCATTTGTGCTGATGGTAAAAAATCCCACCTTGACGGTTTCTTTATTTCATTGGTCTCTCTTATTTTTATTAGGCAATATTATACAATACATCATTATTTAATGCTTAATTGTAAGATCATTTTTCATACTGAAATAATTTTGCAAGTAACACAATTCTGTTAAGATTTGTGATAATACTATGTAGAAAGTAGCAATCATCATTATGCTTGAAAATTATTTTCTGAGAGATGTAGTCTTCCCCAGAGCAAGTATGCCATGTAATTTAATTTTTATGTGAGGAAAACATTTGCATTGCAGAAATGCTCTGACAACTGGTTGAAGCCAACAGAAAATATGTTCAGCCAACACCAAGTTTGTGAGTAGTACACAGAATTCAAAGAAGGGAGTCAGAACTTCTTGGAAGACCAGCAAATGAAAACTAAGAAGGCAGACAGTCTATGGTCTAGCGCAATAGCACTTGCCCTTGAGCTGTGTCAGAATCTCCTGGAAGAGCAACAGAGCAGACTGCGGGCTGTACTCTCACAGACTCTCACTCAGTCCGTCTGGGTTGGAACCCAACAACATGTCTCTAATATGGCCCCAACTGATGCTGTGCTGTTGTGAGCATACCCATTGGTATAAGGTGTGATAGAAAGCACACTCCAAATTTGCTACCAGTTGGTTCTGGGTTCAAATGCTTTCAGCATCATTTACTTGTGAGTCACCTTTGTACATTATTATATTATCTGATGTACCTGATTATCCATTTCCTTTCTTATTTAATCAAAATAGATTTCAGGATGATCTTGGGATTAAATGGGATTGATTGCACTAAAAACCTAGGTGAAGGGCATCAGTGTAGGCACTTAATAAATAATGATTTTGGCTGGGCATGGTGGCTTATGCTTATAATCTTAGCATTCTGGGAGACTGCAGGTGGATCACCTGAGCTCAAGAGTTGGAGAACAACTTGAACAAGAGTGGGACCCCATCTCTGCTAAAAATAGGAAAAAAAAAACTAGCCAGGCATTGTGGTAGGCGCCTATAGTTCAAGCTACTCAGGAGGCTGAAGCAAAGAGGATCACTTGAGCCCAGGAGTTTGAGGTTGCTCTGAGCTATGATACTACAGCACACTAGCCGAGGGTGCTAGATTTTGCTCAATCCTCATTGAAAATCTTATCCTAACCACTAAAAATTCTCTTTTTAAAGAAGTTATATAGGAAAATAGAAGTCTCTTAAATACATTATTCATTACTTAAAGAATTATTTGAGTGTTTGCTGTAGACTGAGCTTTATGCCAGTAAGAGGGATCTGCCTTGTTATGTAACCACTTTGCTAACTAGGCAATGAAATTACCTTTTGAATAATTCTTGCTTGGAATCAACCTGAACGGGATAAGCATTATCATGGAGACGCTCTGTGAGAAGATGGGAACCGGCAGTGCACACCTGACACTGCCACTGCCAAGTCCCACCTCACTGCCTGTAAGACAGGGCATTGGAAATGCACCTGCTAATCATCACTCTCGACGCGCAGGTACAGAATAGGTCCAGTGTTTATCTGCATGTGTATTCCAGATTCTGTGATGAGAGCTCATGTTTCTCCAGTTAATAAAGATAAATACTTCCTTCAATGTGTTAACAATGGGTGTTTCTTTTTTTGTATTTATTTATTTTTATTAAATCACAGCTGTGTACATTAATGCAATCATGGGGTACAATGTGCTGGTTTTATATACAATTTGAAATATTTTCATTGAACTGGTTGGTTATTGTGTGCAGACATTTATATTCCACATTTAGTAAGTTTCACCTGTACCCTTCTAAAATGCACCCTAGGTGTGGACCAATTACTCTCCCTCCACCCATCCTCTCCTCTCCACTTCCCTCCCCTCTCTTACCCCTTTCCCCATATTCTTGTCCTGTAGTTTTATAGTAGGGCTGAGCACATTGGATACATTTTCTTCCATTCTTAAGATTCTTTGCTAAGAAGAATATGTTCCAGCTCCATCCAGGTAAACATGAAAGAGGTAAAGAATCCTTCTTTCTTTAAGGCTGCATAATATTCCATGGTGTACATATACCACAATTTATCAATCCATTTGTGGGTCAATGGGCACTTGGGCTTTTTCCATGACTTAGCAATTATGAATTGGGCTGCAATAAACATTCTGATACAGATATCTTTGTTACAATGTGATTTTTGGTCTTCTGGATATATGTCTACTAGAGGAATTGTAGGATCAAATGGCAATTCTATTTTTAGATCT
>CAUYRH010145782.1:0-13800 GCA_963574655.1 Perodicticus potto | reverse complement strand
ATCAATTGAGAGAATCATATGGTCTTTATTTTTTAATTTGTTTATGTGCTGGATTACATTTATGGATTTACGTATATTGAACCAGCCTTGAGATCCTGGGATAAAGCCCACTTGGTCGTGGTGTATAATTTTTTTGATGTGTTACTAGATTCTGTTTGTTAGGATCTTATTGAATATTTTTGCATCAACATTCATTAGTAATGTTGGTCTGTAGTTTTCTTTTCTTGTTGGGTATTTTCTTGGTTTAGGGGTCAAGGTGATATTATTATTATTTTAATTTTTATTCACTGTCTTCAAGCTCATCTATCTGTTTTATCATGCCATAGCCAGTCTACTTTTAGGTTAATTGATGGAATTATTCATTTCTGATATTGTGTTTCTCACTTTCATCATTTCCTCGTAACTGCTTTATATACTTGTAATGTCTCTGCTGAAATACCTCATTTATTCATGTACACTTTTCTAGGATTCTTTAAAACTAAAATAATATCATTGAGGGTTTTTTTTTTTAAGTGTTATCTGGAAGGATGGATTCTGATGTCATAAAATCCTTGCCTGCTCAAATATTTATTTCTTATTGAAAAAATTAATATATGTAGCTTGCTTTTTGATCATGCTTTAAGCTTTTTAAAAAGTTTGAACATTCATGCTTTAATTTGATTATTACAATTCTATACAGTAGGTTTAAAAGAGATTCTTTCTCCTCTCAAATAAGGAAACAGAAACACATCCAGGTAAGTGGCAAAAAAGAGAATCACAATTTTCTCTTTGAAAGCTATAATGCTGACTCAATCCTTTTTTTTTTTTTTTTTTTGCAGTTTTTGGCCGGGGCTGAGTTTGAACCCACCACCTCTGGCCTATGGGGCCGGCACCCTACTCCTTTGAGCCACAGGCGCTGCCCTGACTCAATTCTTTACCATGGTAAGTTTGCAGTTTGATGTTAACATCTCTAATATTCCCCTAGATTCTATGGTATAGCCTATTGCTTTTCGGTTACAAACTTGTGCAGCACATGACTATACTAAACACTATAGGCAATAGGAACACAATAGTAAATATTTGTGTGTGTGAACATAGAAAAAGACACAGTAAAAACATGATATTATAATCTTATGGGACAAACACATTATATGCATCTTGTCATTGACTGAAATATTATATGGTGCATGATGGAATGTATTAATGTATGCATATGTATGTATATATATATATTTTAAACAAAATAAATATTATTTAATAAACAGGATTTATATCCCAGATGATACAAAGTGTCATCACAAATATCCTTCTTCCCATGACATAGGCTCCACTGTGAAATGTATCTCAGAGTCTATATTCAAGAGTCTTCCAGTTCAAGCCAATGGATTTCCATTCTCAGCATTGGAACTAAATTGATACCTTCATTGATAATATTTTTCTAAAAATTTAATCAGATAATTTGGTGGATCAGGTAGGCTCTGAAAGTTTACGTATTCTTAAATATCTTAATTTTTTAGTTTAAATTTTCCTGTTATTTTTATGTGCAACTGCCTAAGTCTTTCCATTTTTCCACAGGGTTTGAACTTTTAGAATAACAGTTATTTTTACCTACAAAAAAGCAACTTACAGCAAAAAAAAAAACACACACAAAACCTTAAACTTAAGACTTAGTGTTCTAGAAGGGATTGAGGGTGGTTGGACTGGAAATATTGCCTTTGCTGTTATGGTGTTTATGGACTAAGTTTCTGGCAGGATAATCCTGGCATTAGAAAAAAAAGAATTCCATCTATAGAGTTGTTTGTTTGTTTTTTCTTTTCAGAATTATCAGTGCCAGGCATGGATTTAGGTTACATTTTAACAGTGAGGTAGAGAGAGATTGCCCCAGATGGTGGATGTAAAATGTACCATAAATTTTAATGAAGCCAATAAGTCACTAATAACCCTATTGCTAACACTGCTATGTTTGGGGCCGGCCTTAATAAAGGAGAATTAAAAAGGCACATGTAGCCTTTAAACAAGTGCCTAAGAAGCCTAATATGATTTACTAATTCAGCTATTCACACTCTGATTGCACAGCCCCTGGTCATCTGCTCAAGTACAGCTGCTTCATGTAAAATAAATAAATAAAAAAATAAAAAAAGTTTATTGACCACCAGATGTCCCAGCCTGTAATGTGTACTGGCAGATTTTAGGTCACCCAAAGTTCAGGAAGATTTACTAAATATCCATATATTTTTGGTAGTAACACTACCTTGGAAACCATACATATGTATATTTCAGCCAGAGCCCACAGATGACATTCTTGCCTCCTTTAAGCTGTGAAATCTCAACCAATGGACTTTTTTTTGTGAAACAAAATATCATAGATAGGCTGCTGGTTAAGGATTCTTATTAAAGGGCATATGGGACCTTTTCATTTTTCATTAAAAACTTGGCAGAAGATTCCTGAGGCGAGGCATCATTAAGTCTTTACCAACCTAAGCAATTAACTTGGATATGGTAACTGAACACCATTTCCTAGATAAGATAATTGATGTCCAGGGAGGTCACATAACTTACCAACAACATATAGAACATAGAAGATAACCAATAACCAAATGTAAGCCTTTTACATAATGCAATAATGTAAGTGTATAGTATGCACATGTAATAATATTCTAATATATCTATTAAATTTGCACAAAATAGAGAAAATCTTAAAAGATGAGATAAAATAAAATACCTGGCTAAGTGTGATAGCTTCACTATTTTTAGCTAATATTTTAAGACAGAATCCTGTGTATTTAGTTAAGCTAGGGCTCATCATTAACCATGGCAGATCCAAATCTGTATTTCAAATAATCTTCTTTATACTATTAATTCTAATATGCTGAGTTCTCCTCAGATTTGATTTATGCCATTCTTTTCACCTCCTAATGTACTTGATGAAGAACTCAAATGTGGTAGACAAGTGTCAGCTCTTCCATCTCTTATTTTTATTTATTTATTTAGCTGCAATTTCATGATTCGTATTATCTTTGACCCAGAGTTACTCCTCAGGACTCTTTTTTAAAAGCCCCTATCCATTTCATGAGACTTTGGCTTAGTGAAAAAAAGACAATGTCATTGAAAATCCAAGTTAATTAGGAGCATACAAATGGCAATATATGACACAATGTTGAAAGCCAACAATGGTGTGAAGACACCGCGGGCTGTCTCTCTGTGGGGATGGGCACTCTCTCCACATAGCTCCCCTGCTACAGAATATCCAGTTTGTCCAGCAGGAGGATGGGATAGCTACTCCAGGGTAAATCCGTCCATATAGTAAGTACACTTCCCTTACTACATGCTATTCTTTGCTTATTTTTAGATAAAAATGAATATAAATAGAAGTTCTATCTTTTTTTCTCACATCCAACTTTAGAGATAATCACTTTAGACCATAAGCTATCACCTCAAGGCAGACATCTCCATCAAAACACCCACCGTCTTCAACAGATTGGCTCTGCCTCTTCCAGGAAAATGTTTTAGTTTCTCACTTCATTTCAGCACTGTCCCCAAACACGCCAGCATTTCAAGTGATGGGAAATTACATATTCCTGAATTACTTGATACAGATTAGAAGCCTCATGCAACCAGGAAAACATTAGCAATATCATGCCAGATATATGCAGAGTTTGGTCAACAAATCTCTTTATTTGAGATTTTAGTGCCAAATGTAATGAAATGGAAAGTTCAGTTGTCTGTGTAGTTTTGTGATCTAGGTTTCAACACAAGAATTATTTGAATTATTTGTTATATGCCAGGGGACTTTAATAACATGTGGTTTTTAAGCAAGATTTTATAGCAAATGATATTGTATTTTGACTATGAACTTGCTTATCTACAGATTGTTCTCCCTTTAACTTTGTCCCTAACAAGAAAACTAATGTTATTTCATCCATGTGAGAGGACAATCCAATCTCACACTTCTCTAGCCACACAAACCCACATTCCTTCACAATTCAGAGACAAGGAAAGCCTACTTCAGTGACCCACGTCCCGTTAAACTTTAAGCGTAGCCTTCAGACTAGACAAGATTATTACTGATTACTTCTACACCTCAGGGAAAGAACATTTGCTGTCTTGTCAGGTTTATTACTGATTACTTCTACACCTCAGGGAAAGAACATTTGCTGTCTGGGAATTTTTTGTACATTAAGAAATAATTTAGAATTATTTAAAATCTTTTCCCATTTCCCACCCAGTATTTCCAAACTTTTCTCTCCTCAAATATTTAAGTTAAATTTCACCAAAGCATGTACTTCCCAAGATCCTTTCATTTCTTGCTTAAAGACAAAAACGTCATTCATGTCTGTACAGCATGCTGAACCATTCAGAACCATTCCATTTTCTAAAATGTTTAATTTCAAACATCCTTTGCTATTATAGAGGATGATAGACTAAATGTTATCTTTTCAGTATGAAAGTAATTTTTAATGTAAAGTTTATTTTTAAATAATTTTAAGATAATTTTAAGTCTGAGTGACAAGGGGGAAGTAGAAGGCATGTTAAAAGGAAGATTCTCCTATTTGGAGGTAGGAAATTTGTAAGTCAAATGGCCTACTTTGTCATTTGTTTGTCATACCCCCACTCAAGAAAGTGAGGAATATCCTGCTTTTCAAATAAAACTGCACACAAAATCAAAACATCACAGATGATCTGAGCAGAACTGCCATCGGAAGCTTCAGAGATGGAAGGTTTTGAACAGGGTTTAGATAATATTTTCCTGAATTTGGTGCCAGATGAAGATAACCCGACAGAACTGGAAGATAGTGTGCACTGAGTCTCATTCCTGGGAGGCTTCTTACACCTTCCCCTTAGACATTTTTAATTAGCTGCGGCCTGTTGTATTTATTTGGTAGATTTGGATACAAATGGAAAAAAAAGGTCTTTTCAACCCTTTTTATCAGTAGTCCCCCAAAGCCAAGGCAGGTGTCTGTGGGATTAAACATAATTACAAAAGGCGAGGGAGAGGGAAGAAGGGAGCTAGATAATAATTCCCAGCAGAGCTGGAATTTGAGACCGGGAGCAGGTGCTGCAAGAGGCCCCATGTATCCAACTAATTTGAGCCACGATGTTGTGTAAAGACCCACATATTCATCCTTTCAACGGGGAAGGCACTGGCAGCCTGTGAGTACAAAGACAGGATGCCAGGCTGGCCGGCCTCAGCACCATGGCTACCAGGGTAACCAGATCCTGCTTCTCACTGCTGCCTTTGTTGGGTGGCAGCCACAGGAAACAAAGTGCCACTTCTTACCATTGTACAGGCACATGCATAATATCTTCCTTGGGGCTTATCATCATGAATTAGCAATTACTCTATTATTAGACGGAAGAGCGGCAGCAGGTGACAAAGCACCACAACTTCTAGTTTATAGTTCTGAACCCCTTCATTCGGTTTTTCAGTGCTGGATTGACCTCTTCAGCTAGTGTATTCCCATTGTGGAGAAAATTCTATGATCCCATAGAAAAGTGGTTTTCTTTCTCAATTTGGAGAGTCTGACCCATGGTTTGATGGGAGGGGTATAAAAAGTACTGAAAGAAATATGGACAAAAAGGTCCTTCTTCAACTCAGAGAACACCTGGACCACACAAAGGACACACAAGCGCTAATGCTCTCACCCCCTACTGTGCCAAAGCCGCTTCGCGTCGCAGGCCCAGCCACTGTGACTCTGCCCAGGCTCTTATTGAAGATCCATTATTTAATGAAACTCTTAAGATAATGCCACTTTTTATCTAGTTGTGCCCATGGTTCTCTAGAATGAGAGGGAACTGTGAGACTTTAGTTCTGATGACCCTGTGCTTTCAAAGCTCAATGAATGGAAAAGAATTTTACCAGTAACATAAATTATTTTTGATGACTCTTGAAAGGAGTGATTGTTAAAAAAAAATTTTTGTGGTTTAGAGCTCACCAAGAAGAGAGCCCTGTTTGTATAGCTGGCTTAGTATTTTTTGCTTATTTGTTTTTCAAATCTTGATACACAATGTGAATGTCAGCATTCCAAATCACAATGGTAAAGCAGAGAGAACAAAATTACTTTGTTCCAATGTGGTATGGGGTACCATTTACCGACCGTAGAATATATCACCACGCAATTGGAACATTCCTTCAATAGGAATAAAATATTTTTTTTGTTACTTTCCGTACTGTCAGGAAAAATGAAGTAGAACGATTTATATTGTTGATGTATGAGATTATAAATCGGGTTAATGAATTATCTAATCGCACATTTCATATAAGCACATTTCATCATCCAGATACAGTATTTTTCCTATATATTATCAAGTATATTGTAAAATATCTAAAAACACAATACGTAACTACTCTGAGCCCAAGGGTAACATGCCAAGAATGTTAAGACTTATAATTTGATGAACATACAAAAGTATATAGATATATACACTGAGTGAACAACAAAAGGGGGTCTTCACCTGGGCCCATCATTTCAGAATATGTCCCTCATGACAGGGATAAATGAGAAAAAACAATGAGGATAAATCTTTGAAGGACTAAAGGACATTTTAAAGGGTACTGAATAAAGGCACACTCTTTTGGAAAGCTAGTTCTAAGGAAGTAGAGTAAATTACGGGTATATGGCACTTCTAAAGCAACATAATGAATGGAGAAAAAATTCAGTTTAAGGAAAATATTAGGGTGTACTGATTTTTATCAGGGAGACTAGTTGGCTATCAGTGGGAGGCATTAGGGACAGATGAGATTATCCCTAAGAAAATTATCTTCCAAAGTAGCCTCTGGAGGACTTTCTACAAAGATTCTGAGAAGGACCCTATACATAAAAATAAAATTAGTTCAATGATAGACCTAATCAACTACTTGGAGTTACATAAGAAATAGAATGGGAAGCAGTGCTGTCTGGGCTTGATCCAACAATTATAATATTGACACTAAAGAGCTCCTTCGTTACTTCGGGGAGGATATCCTGAGGGCTGGCCAAGGCCTCCATCACGGGGTAGAAGGGGCATTGTGAGAGAAGCATGAAGTCATAAGCGGTGTGACAGGACCAACAGCTGTGGCTCTGCAAGGTCAGTAGACAAGATGCCTGACGAAGCCCCATGGAGAACAACAGTAGTAGCAGAAAAGAAAATTTCAGAAACCTTGTACAAGTGTCCTAGCGGCAACCAGCCCCTCACTGAACAAATTTCAATGACCCCCCATACCACAAATATTCCTCTCTTAACTGATGACTGGACTTTTTGAATTATTCCCCAGAAATGATGGATTTTCTATAAGACAGAGGAATTGAGGTTCTGAAAGCCCCTGGGCAGACTTCCTGACAAGATTCACCACCCCCAACAACCTGCCTCAAGGCCCGCCCCTCTGTTGAAAGTCCGCGATCTCCCGTCCAGTAGTGGGTAGTGTTTAGTCTGAGACTGCAGCTTCTCCCATCCTCCTGACTGATGTATGTCAGATTAAAACTTCCTTTCTTCCTTGCAGTTCTTGTTGTCTCAGTAATTGAGTCTTTATGCAACAAGTAACTGATCCTAGACTGAAATTCCCTTGCAGTTTCAACAACAGCCACTATTAAGGCCCTTTCAAAGATGGTAGCCTACAAACTCCAGCAACTGATCCTGGAGAAGCTTGAAGATAGGACAGTGTCTGTTATTATTTTTATTGTTAATTTGATTATTTTACCCTTATTGTACCTACAGCTTGGTCACACCTGAATCCACAACTATAATTGCAACATATGTGGTTTGTCTATGCTTATACTATAATATATATAATATTTGTGAACATTTTCTAAAGAATTCATAGAGCGAACCTTGTCTTATTCAACAAGAAATCATCTGATATACTCAATAATTAAATATCACGAGCTATGACCATTTTATTTCGAATCTCTACAAAACACCTATCCTCACCATGGGGATAGAGTAAGGAGTCTTCAGAAAACATCCTGGGGAAGGAGATGCCATTGGTTAAATTCACTCAGCATGATGGCTGAGCTGAACTCAGCTGGGACAGTGAGTTTCAGGCTGGAAACAGTTGCCAAGCAGCTGAAGAAAAATGTGGGCTTTGAAACAGGAAGGGATGAGAATTTTTAGAGGCATCATTTTATAAAGGCAATGCCAAGGAAGCCAGAATATTGGATTCAGTAAGAATTTCAGGCTTCTTGGCTATCTGGCTTCCAGGCCTACAAGGTATAAGTAAGAGCAAGAGCAGGATGTAGAGAGCAAGAATTACGGGGACCAATGGTCTAGGCACATTATACAGCAACTCTGCTCATTTGCAGCACCTCAGAATTGGAGTATCTTGTTAGAAATGTGTGCATCTGTCAAGTAAGACGTTCCATGTAGGAAAATCAGGAATTAAGCATATCTACCCACCAAATGTCATGAAGAAGGACCCATGGAGTGGTCTGTGTAATGTTTTTGCCACTGTGGTCTGCTCTGGATGGATCTACAGGCAGGTACCTGAGGGAGGGTCTAGGGCTGCTGTTGCTCAGCCGAGCCTATGGATAGAGTGATGCTCTGGATAGAAGACCGATGAGAATGAAGACCAGCTGCGGTCGCTGGCCACCTCCTATCCCATCATCACCACATCTCACGGAAATGACCTCACTTGACTAATGGCTGTTTCTAAATCTTGTGTGACATTCCTTTTCACTTCTCACCTTGATCCATACAGGAAAAAGGACTCTGGAAAATATAGCTGCCAGCCTAACCAAGTTAACATACCACAATCTGGCAGAGTCAGACTCCTTCCCACCTGCTATCCATACATACCACTAAAAATCATATTTAACTGATAAAGAGAAGAGCAAAATTCATCCAACATTGGTCACTTCTTATATAACCAAAAACATATTTGCCTCCTACCCAAGAAAAGAAGAGAAAAAGCCAATTTTTCCACCTTTGGTGAGGGTCATTTCCCTTCTAGCAAGTCACAACACCATTTTTGACTTTGTAATGAAATGTTGAGACATATAGTGAATTGTTTTGTTTTTTTTTAAAGTTTAATGTGCATTTATTTATTTATTTTTCATTGTTGGGGATTCATTGAGGGTACAAGAAACCATGTTACACTGGTTGCATTTGTTGGGTAAAGTCCCTCTTACAATCGTGTTTTGCCCCCAAAAGGTGTGGCACACACCAAGGCCCCACGACCCCCCCCCCCGCGCGGCGGCCCGCGGTCGGGGGGGCCGTGGGCCCCCCCAGGGGGGGGCGGCACGGCGAGCGCAGCGCGCGACAGACGGGGGGCGGGGGGGGCAACCGAAGAGCCGAGAGCGGGACGGAGCGAGGGGGGTGGGGTCTTGGGGTCTTGGTGTGTGCCACACCTTTTGGGGGCAAAACACGATTGTAAGAGAGGCTTTACCTAAAAAAATGCAATCAGTGTAACCTGGTTTCTCGTACCCTCAATGAATCCCCAGTAATTCGAAAAAAAGAAAAAAAGAAGGTGTGTGCACAATTCCGGTGATATCCAATACCTCCTAGCCGGCTGCAGGCTGTGGTCGGACACTCCAGAGAGCCTTTGAGCTTTAGTCAGACACGCCTCATGCGGTGGGGACGCCGGGCCCTGCCCTGCCCAGCCGGGCCTGCCTTCCTCCTGCCTGTCCTCGGATGGGATTCCTGCAGACACTGCCCCTGGGATGTGGACAACCTCGGGAAGGGGCTACCGGGGCCCAGACATGACTTGCTGTTTGTGGTGCAAAGCACCTCTCAGTCGTCAGGAGTAGCCGGGAAGCCCGAGGGCTGTTTTCCACGCCCCCTGTCCATCGGTCTTCAGACCCGGCCGAGGGCTCCGTGCCCCTGGTGCTTCTGTTTGTCTGGGTGGTGGTCACGTGGGCCCATCTGCTCCTGCCCAGGGAGTGCTGGGTTTGTTCAGGGTTGCACCCCTCCCCAGCCAGCCCATCACCTGGTGAACCCAGGCCTATGCTCAGGGGTAAGCAGCACCCCCAGTCATAGGAAAGGCCAGGACCCAGGGCATGTTTTCTGGGGCACTTGGGAGAGATTGTCGAGACTGTCTCTGCTCTTCAGAGCGAGCCACATGGCGGTGGCTTCATCCGCATGGGTCAGGATTTCCTTCCTTTTTAAAGACATTATCCTCATCCCTTCATAGGCTGCTGGACGTGCAGCACCACGTGTTGGCTGAGAGCACAGGAGGGTGCAGAGTTCTCTGAGATCCTGATTTCAATTCTTTTGGATAAAAACTCAGCAGCGGGGTTGCTAGGCACAGGGCAGTTCCCCGCTGAGTGAAGTAAGCCTGTCACAGGAAGGCAGACACTGCCCAGCTCTTCCGAGAAGAGGAGTCTGACAGAGGCAGAGAGGGGACGGTGATCCGGGGCCAGCTGAGGGGAGAAGGGCCAGGCCTGCACCGCGTCCAGGGCGGGGATGGGACTGCCAAGGGGGTACCAGAGTGGGGATGTCAGCACCTCCTCTGGGCACGTGGAGGCCACCTGGGGACGGCCCAGAAGGGGGTTCAGGTAAGTCGGGGTGGCAACTCCCCAAACAAAGCTCAGTCAGGCAAAATGAGTAAGTTCCAGGGATCTGCGGTTTAGCGTGCTGTTCACCACACTGAAGTGCTCTCAAAACTGTAAAGAGGGGTGGTCTCACCACCCTCCAAACAAAACAAGGAACAACAACACAAAGCCCCAAGGGGCACGAGAAAACTTTTGGAAGTGACAGGTCTGTTCATTACCTTGACTTTGGCAATGGCTGCATGGGTGTGTCCACATGGCTAAATCATCAAACTGTATATATTGAACATGTGCTGACATTTTTTTTTTTTTGAAGGAAAAATGGAAGGGAGGGTAGAAGGGAGAGAGGTGAGCCTCGGGAATGGATGCCTGTCCTCCCTCAGGACACCAAACAGGACCAGGGACCTGAAAAGACCCACCCACTACACAGGTGAGACCCCTGACGGGACCCAGCTGGGGTGAGGGGCAAGGCCCAGCCGGGCCAATAGATCCCACTTAATTGTTTGAACTGACTTGATGGGCTCTTTGCTTCTTGTCCCCAAGAGATCCTTATGAAAGGAAGTCACCTTTTCCCTACTCAACCGGAGGGAGCTTTATTTGAGGAGTTGCCACCCAGACTTGTAAACCCCTTCCTGGGCCCGTCTCCCTGGTGCAGCCTCCACATTTCCCACCGGAGGTGCAAACACCCCCTCTCCCCCCGCCCACCCTCTATGCGGTCCCATCACCACCCACCACGCAGCACAGGCCCAGTTCTTCTTTCAGAGCCCCTCTTAGTCCGCCCCTCACCCCTCTAGAGCCACCTGCCACCACCCTGCTTCCCCCAAGCTCTACCCACCCTGAAGGCTGGGGTTGAGCAGTCTGGGGGTCATTCAGGCTTTCTGTGGAATCCCCTCCCCACTCTTCCCCTGGGAGGGTCCCCAACTTCAGGATCCCAGCCTGAGGCTGCTGCTTGGGCAGGAAAATTGCAGCACTAAAGCACAGTCACAATTGGTCACTCTACCTCTCAGCCTCCCTAACCCCTGTTAGGGAGCAGACTCAGACACCACCTCTGCAGGTGGGCCGGACGCAGGCAGGCCTGGCATTCACAGTACTATCTTCCTGAGGACCAAGCCCTTGGTCTTCTTATCATTCCACGCGGCTTCCTAGTAACAACTGCCTGATTTGGCTCTCAGAGTAATGAGGACAGAAGGAAAATGCGGGAAGTATATGCATGTGTGTGTTTAGAAAGTCTTACGCATTGGAAGGCATTCAAAACTCCCATCATAGACTTCATTGTTGTCTTGCTCAAAATGTCAGTATGATATTAGCCACATTGTTAAACTTACCTATTTCTGTTGTAGTAAGGAAAAATGCCATACATTAAATCTAAGGAAGGAACACCACGTGGGCGCTTTTCCAATTTATATACAGACAACTATGTGGTTGGGTTGAAAACAGGTCTATCCCACAGTTCTAACACCCTCTGACAAACAGAAAGTTCATGCCATGCTAGCCAGTGGCCTTTGCACCCCACAATGTGACAATGATGCCGGTCAGAAGTCTGTTAAAAAAGTGCCAGCTCTTAGCAAAAAAACCCAAAAGGGCATAAACCATGCATTGCTTAACACAGAGACTACATGTTAAAAATTTAATATCTACTGGGTAACCCTCCTTCCTTCTTCCGTCACACGGTGAGAGCAGCTAAGTGATATCAAAATAGTAAAGGCAGTCAATAGTGATTGATTAATTTCAATAGCATAAATAATGGCTGTAATTGCAACTGAAAAAGAAATACTTTCCACCTTGATTAATCAGACCCTCTGGGCCACCATTAACAGAGGTGCATTAAAATGCTAATCAGGAAATAAATGCGGAGAGACGACACAACTGGCCTTGCGTCCTGCTCTGCCCGGTCTCTCCAGCGATGCCCCGGCTCTCCCAGCCAACTTCCATCTTCCGCACTCCAACCTGAGCTTCATCTGCAAACCTGCCGCTCCCTCCCAGCTATCACCCCGAGAAGCATCCTGGCTGCTGCTTTCTAACACCCCCCTTGCCAGTTTTAGAGCAGTGTGTGACCATCGGCGGCTCTGTGAGTTGGCTCCGTGACTAGAGCACTAGCCCCATTTTACAGATTACTGCGCAGACAATCAGAAGGTAGGTGGGAGGCAGTAATAGAAGCAAACGCGTTCCTCCAAATCCTCATTCCAGCTGTGTCTCTGCACTGACCACTGAAGGCCTCCGAGGTCACCTCCCCTGTTGACGCGCCCTGCTCTTCCTTCTTCCTGTGCTGCCCTCTGGGCTCCTGGCCACTCGCTACCCTCGCTCACCCTCTTCCGAGCCCCGCCTGTCACACCTGAGCCTACAGAGACGCCGCCTCTGATCAACCATTTAGATCTGCAGTCCCACCTTCCTTTCCATGTCACAGTTGGCAGATCTTGAAGTCTAAGTGACAGGGACAGGCTGCAGCTCCAACAGACCAGACGGACATGGGGTCACCCAAGGCTGCAGCCCCAACAGACCAGACGGACACGGGGTCACCCAAGGCTGCAGCTCCAACAGACCAGACGGACATGGGGTCACCCAAAGCTGCAGCTCCAACAGACCAGACCAAGACGGGGTCACCCAAGGCTGGAACTCCTCCCACTACACCTTCCGAGAAATCAGGAGGGAGAGAAATAGCCAAACCCCCAAACAGGCCGGGTTTCACCAGCGTGATGAGGATATCCACTCTGTATTAACCTCGACAAAAACGTGACTTTGAAACCACCAATGCACCTTTTGTTTTCCCTTTCTGCTTTCCTCAGCCCTTTTCTGTTGACAAGACCAACCTCCTCTGCTCATTTCCTTGGAACGCTTATTCTATTTTATAGAATGATTTCTTGCCATAAAAGCCAATTAAGATATTTGAACTAAATTTGCTGTAATTTTGTCTTTTGACAGTAACGCTGTGTCAATGTCTAAGCAAGTCTAACTTTTTATCAACAGTCATTGAAAATGTCTTTTTGATCAGTTGTTCAAATTCGGCACCTTAAGCATTCAGGCAGCAAACGCCCCCTTAATTGATGCTGATCACGCAGATGTCACTTGATGACAGTTTGTGACAATGTTGCAAAAGGCAGGACCTTGGAAAGGGCCATACTGACCATATACAATCATACCACCTGTCTTTCCATGCTGGAGAGACGTTTTCATACTTCTGTGCTTTAAGCTTTAGGCCTAAATTGAATTGTTTTTTTATTTTTTTTAATTTCTTTTTTTATTTTTTGAGACAGAGCCTCAAGCTGTCACCCTGGATAGAGTGCTGTGGCATCACAGCTCACAGCAACCTCCAATTCCTGGGCTCAAGCGAGTCTTCTGCCTCCGCCTCCCAAGTAGCTGGGAC
>CAUYRH010145781.1:0-11716 GCA_963574655.1 Perodicticus potto | reverse complement strand
ACGCTGTCTCCCTGTGTCCCCAAGGGGAAGTTCCTGGGTAGATCCCACCTGCCAGAGATGCCTGAAGTCCTCTCTCCCCAGTCTCACCGTGCCCAGCCACAAGGAAGCTGTTACTCGGCTGCCATCTTGCTCCGCCCACCTTGATTCACTTTTCTCTGTTATTGCTTATCATCCTTGAAGATACATTTTTTGGCATCTTGAAACTTGAAATCTGGTTCCTATTGCTTTGGGCTGTATAAATACACCCTGTTTATATTAAAATGATAGGCAAATATACTTAAAGTTGAAAAACATGACCACAAAAAACTTTTTTTCTCTCTTTACCAAATACACTGATCTTTCTTTATTTTCACTAAACCTTTGCTCATGCTCAAAGGAACTTTCTTCACAATCTAACACTTTCTGCTATTCCTTTCATGTGGCCTGAATATATGCTATTATAGATATTACTGTGATTATAAAAACATCAAAGTACATGTTTTATAAGCACACAATACTGCAATATATGCTTTAGTATCTTTGCAATAATGTAACCTAATTTTTTAAAGAATTCTAAGTATTTCAGTGCTTTCCTTGGCAATGTAACTAGCTTATAAGAATAAAGTGGGAAGAGGAATTAAGAAGATTTGGTCCTGAGTCCTGATCTTACCTTTTACTAGCCATGCAACTTTGAACAAACTCTTTAGCCATCATGATCCTCAGTTTCTTTTTAGTTATAAGGATTAATAATACCTACTTCCCAGGATGGTGTGAAGTATACAGAATTAGCAGATATTAAAGGCTGCACAGAGTGGATACTCAATAAATATTACTTCTCCATTTATTTCGTCAATTTAGCTAATTATGTTACAGACAACTTACTTGTCTTTGGATATCCATTCACGATCTTGAAAATACCACATAAACCATAGCAACAAATACATTACTCTACTTTTAAAAACAAGTTTGTTCTTCATCTAGATTGTTATTGTTTACATTCTTTCTGTAGATCTTTTTGGTGATTTCATATTTTTGGAAGGCATTGGTAGTTCCATGGTTTATAGAAAACAAGTTACTAGCAGCAAAGAATTCTATGTGTAAAAGATCTTAAGTCTAAAAAATAATTCATTACGATATGCATTAATTAGTATTTTTTCTACTCAGGTTTCTTGTGGCCGATTACCTCTTAATTGCTGTGATTAGATTATAACTTAGCAAATTATATTTACAGGGTAAATTGCATATGTATTTCTGATTGTTGCAGACACTATTGGTGCAGGGTCCTGCATCTCGATCCCTGGGCTACTTCTAATTTTAGCCATAATCTCAGATTCATGCAGTGTTCTACCTCAAGCAAATATCCTGCCTTTGCTTTCTGCCTGCCAAACAAGCAATGCCACCGGAGCCTACTTGACCTACACACATGCTAGGTCTAGAGGTCTTGGGGAGTTTCTGATCAATCATCCTCCTTCACGGATGGGCAATTGGAACCATCTGATAAGTGCCGCAATTTCTATTCTTCCTAAGAACGTACTAATGGAGTTAAGCCCTGTTGTCCACAGAGCAATTTACCCAATTTGCTCTTTACTGACTTCTGCTTCCCTGGCCTACTCTCTCTGCTTTCTCCTTCATACTTCCCGGGATTAATTCCCAAATAAACTGTCCACATGGCAGTCCTGGTCTGGGGCTCTGCTTTTGAAAGAACCCGATCTAAGACTCCGACCATGTAGCTCACCACTTAAAATTCTTAATGACTCCCCTCCCCCTGCATGATCAAGCCCAAACTCTTTAGCAAAACAACCAGTGGAAATGCTTCGGGGTCTCTCCTCTGCCTCATCTCCTACTGGCTGTCCCACCTGCCTCCTACAATCCAGCAGCACTCAACATCTTGCCAGTGCAGAATATACCATATTCTCAAATGCCTTTGTGTTTTCACAGATGCTTTTCTTGGCCCAGAATACTCTCCTGCTTCATCTGTCATTTCATCCTCAGTTCCCTAGTGCCACCGTACCTGTAGCCAAATCGAGTATTTCTGTGCATGCACCATGGTCCTCTCATACTATCATTCTGTTTTACCATAGCTGTAACTTCTGACCTAAGAATTGGCAAAAAATGGGTATCTGGTATTACTCTTCATTTCCTGAGAATGGTTAGTGAGAAAGAACTCATATTGAGGCAAAAGAGAATACCTGGAGTGGGGCTGCCATATTTATCAAATAAAATCTAATTAAATGAGAATTTTATATACATAACATTTTAAAATATAAATATGTCCCATATATGGCATGATGTATACTTAAAAACATCATTGATCTGAAACTTAAATTTAAATGGGCATCTTGTATTTTATCTGACAACCGTATTTGGTAGCTGGGAACCAAGGGAATATTCATATGGGAAAGAAACGTGCAGCTCTAAGTCTCCAGGCTTTTACTCAAAGTTTTTGGGATAAAGGGCCTCAGAGAGGCCACATCTAAAGCAATCTGCAGGTAGAGGAGAACAAAAATTGCTATTGGGTAGTTGTTTCTACATCAGTAACAATTTCCAGGCTACTGCTGTGCTAATCCCTCTCTCATACTCAACTATGAACTCCTTAAGCGCAGGTGCTGTCCTCGCCTCATTTCAGATCCCCGCCATCGAGCACAGTGCTCTGCGCGTGGTAGTAGCGTGTGCATATGGACAGCACATATTTAGTATGTAACATATATTAACATTTACTTAAAGATGTTTGCGTATAATAAATGCATAACAATTTATATCAGAGAAGGAAATTGAGAACGTGAAAATGTTACTTTTGAGAACGTTATCTACTTTATCAGCACTATTTTTTAGTGTCAGCATTCAGATTTTTCCTGTTAATCTCCATTTTGCCTCATATTTCAAATGTTTGTTCCTAGAATGAAAAGGTAACTAATTGAAAATAGTCTACATTTTTTGCTTTTTCTTCTTCCAATAAGATTAAATTAAATGTTTAAAAACACATCATTTGCTCTGTCTGGATCCTTATTTTGTAAAAGGTGAAAGATTTATACGATATGAAGAGAAACCAGAGCATGGATCCTTATTTTGTAATGAGAAAAATCACCTGCATATCTCATTCTCCTTCTGCTATGGATCTGTACCATGGACTTGACGAATGCCTTTTTTTTTTTTTTTTAATATTCAAGGTAGTTGGCTAAAATATCCCACCACAATTATCTTCCAAAACAACTAACCAAAACTAGAAGAATAAAAAAGTTAGGAGTATGTCAGATAGGTGTGTACAACAACTAATTCAATGGGTAATTCAGGTAAGAGTAGCGGTCTCAGTCACCACTTAACAATTGTCTCCATAAAGACTTTTGGAAACCAATACCAGATTTTTCAAGGTTTCCAAGAATAACTAGTATGTTTAAAACTGAGCTAGAGTTGTGGAGAATAGGCTTTTGTTTCGAGATCATTCAAAGACATCACTTCACATCTCAGTTAAGTTTTTCTTTGTTCTAGAAATGAATTAGCTATGTAACTTAACAAGATACAATGAACACTTAGATGAGATAAAATCACACTGCAGGGAAACAGATGGACAGGTTAAAGAAAGATTGGGCATAATGCTTTTTACTTTATTAGTGTCTTTGCTGTTGAGCGAAGTTCTCACATAAAAGTTATTTGTCAAAGATTTACTTAACTGTAAATTATATTTTTTTCAAATGATTTGTTATTAAATATTTGGTATTTGATACCTGGCCATGTCTGTAAACAAAATTTAAACTACAAAAGAAAAAACAGAATATTATTTTGCAATAGCCTCACTCCCCTTGTTCCTCAGGACACTCTGTATGTTTGAGATAGACATGATTTTAAAAATTTGATTAGAATTTGAAAAAAGCCTCTCAAAATAGTTCTCTCAAATTTTATCTATTTGGATTTGATCATGTTCCCTATTAAAATCATGAAAATCTGATTCTTCTATTAACAGGATGTGGGATACTGCATTAGTTAAATCATAATAGTGAATCCTGGAATCAAAGTTAGAGTAATATTTCAAATCCATCATTAGTGCTTCAAATAACAAAAGCTGACATTTTGTGCTCATTTGCAGTCAGCAGGAATTTGGCAGGAAGATATCAAGTAGAGGGTTTCAGAAATTTTTCACAGACCTGATGGGACGTCTGTATGATATTTTTCTCTGGTGAAGAGCAAACTTTTGTAACCAGTGTGAATAACAAGATTAAAGCCAATATGTGCCTGATCAGATTGCTCTTCTGTACCTAGAAAGATTATAGTTATCCAGGATTGTCCTCTCTATAGCTAAATGGACAGAAATACCTGTGGAATTCACGCAAGTTTTGTTACTATATGTTTTTTGCGTCTATTATTTATTTATTTATTTTTTTTGTAGAGACAGAGTCTCACTTTATCACCCTCAGTAGAGTGCCGTGGCGTCACACAGCTCACAGCAACCTCCAACTCCTGGGCTTAGGCGATTCTCTAGCCTCAGCCTCCCGAGTAGCTGGGACTACAGATGCCCGCCACAACGCCTGGCTATTTTTCTGTTTTTCTGCAGTTTGACCAAGGCCAGGTTTGAACCTGCCACCTTCTGTATATGGGGCCGGTGCCCTACTCGATGAGCCACAGGTAGGTGGCTACTATATGTTTTTTGCAAGCTTGATTTTCTGTGTCAGATACTTTGCCAAATGAGCAGATCACATCTCACTACACAAAATACCTTTCTTATGCTTGATATCCAGTTTACAAAATGGATAGATGAAACTTCAGAAGAATGTGGCAGTCAATTCCTTTTTCTCATAATTATCTTTACATAGGAAAACTAATCTAATATAAATAAAATTAAATGTCATTTTAAACATTTTTATATAAGAAATATTTACTAAGTGCTCTCTATAGAGGAAGCATTTTTTTTAAGTTATTAGGATATAGGTGAAAGAACAACAGGGTATCTTTACTTACTTAGCCTAGGTGCTAATAGGAAGATACATTAAAAAGAAAAAAATACCATGCTAGGTTGCAGGAAACATCCTAAAGAAGAATAGTACAGAGTAAGTGGGGAGGGGATGGCCCAGAGTGACTAAAGAAGGTCCATTTTGGTGTCTTTGATAAGCTGACATATGAAAGAGTGAGTCATGCAGCTCTGAGAGGAAAGAATATTCCAGATGGAGAGACTAGCCACATATAAAAGTCCTGTGCCAGATACAAGTCCAACTTTTTGGAAAAACTCCCCTTGTGGGTGGAAGGGTAGCTAAGTGTGGAACAGAGGGAGGTAGACCAAGTCAAACAGGTGGCTCATCAGATTACTGAGGGGTCTGTAGGTTGTGGTTGGGACTTTGGATGTTACCTGGGGCAGATGGAGACAATGGCAGTGTTCAGCAGTGGAATGACAATCTCCAACTTGTGATTTCAAAGAATTGCTTTGTCTGTCCTGGGGAGAATGCACTATAAAAGGATAAGTGTGAAAGCCAAGAGACAGCAATCCAGGGCCACAGGATTGTGGCTTGGACCATAATTATAAGAGCAGGGAGGCCATAAGGTGGGGAGTGAGAGAAAGGAGGAGGCTAGAGTGTCTTCATGGTTTGGGGGTGGTGAGTAAAATACAATTGTAATATGTTGAGATGGGGAAGACTGGATAACAAATTTGGACAGAGCAATCCAGAGCTGGGTTTCAAACACATTAACTATGAGTTGTCTGTGAGACATTCATGAGATAATACATGTATTAAGCTGGAAGTTGAAATTACAGGTCTAATAATTGGAGGAACTGTGAAGCCTCAGTAACCCAGTGTTTGGAAGTTATTTAAAGACATGAGTGTATATGAAATCACCTAGGAAGTGAGTGTAGATAGAAAAGGAACTCTGAGGATTAAGCCTTGAAGCGTCCAGTATAGGATAGAGAGATAAAATATTTAATAGGTTGAGGGACTAAGGAAGAGTGGATCAGTAAAGTGGCTGGAGAGCACCAGAGAGAGATCTTAGAGTCCAACTGAAGAAGGAATTTCAAAATGAAAAGTGTCTGACAATATCAGAAGTGGCTGAGAGATCAAATTAAAAGTACACAAAATGCCTATTAGACTTAGCAATCTTTATGGTTACTAATGACTTTAACAAAGATAATTTATACAAAATGGTAGGTGGGCAACAGTGTGTTGGTAAATTTTCAAAACTATTTATCAGAGATGGGAATGAAGCTATGATTTGAAATATTTTCCAATTTTTATTGTGTAAACACTCCCATTATGGCTGATTTCAAGCTATTGACATGACCTTATTGAATACAGAATTAGAAAATGATGTCCAAAATTGGCTCTTGCAAGCAAAAGAAATCTAGTATGGATAAAACATTACAAACAGAATTCTATTAAAAATATATGTGCAATAAAGTAAAAATAATTTATTAGAGTTAAGATATGTTAGAAAGGTGTGTAGTATCTTGTTATAAAATTTATGTCCTTGGATTTAATTACGAGGTCTTGCCATTTATGGATGCCATAAATGGATTTAATATTTGGTAGAGGACTTTTCTAAATAGCATTATTAAATTGTCTTTATCAAGGTTTGAAAGAGGATGCAAGTTAATCTCTAGGTATAGCCTTGAACATATATAACTTTTAATCTATTTATTTACTGTGATTTGTGCAAAGTACTGAGATTGTTACCTCCCTTTTCTTGTCCTGGGTGTGTTAGCACTATAAGAGAACAAACACGAATATGTACAACTAACACACTTATATTATACATAAAAATTCCCATTTTATGGTTTCATTGATAAATAACCTTTTAAAATTCTAATGGTAGCATGCATTCTTTATAGAAAAGATCAATAATAGGAATAATTAAAACAGAATAGTACTGTATATATAATGTACAAAGTGTTAGAACCCAGAATATATAAAGAGTCTCTTGAAATCAATAAGAAAAAGGTATGTAGCTAATAAAAAGGTAGGCCAACTAGATAGGAATTTTATAGGAAAGGAAGCTCAGAAGCCATCATGTGAAAAAATGCTCAGTCTAACTATTAGTCAGAGAAATACAAATTACAACAATGAGACACAGACAGTTTTATACCCCCTAGATTGGCAAAGCAATTTCTTTTCTTTTCTTTTTTTTTTTTTTTTTTGAGACAGAGCCTCAAGCTGTCACCCTGGATAGAGTGCCGTGGCATTACAGCTCACAGCCACCTCCAATTCCTGGGCTCAAGCCAGTCTCCTGCCTCCGCCTCCCAAGTAGCTGGGACTACAGGTGCCCGCCACAATGCCTGGCCATTTTTTTGGTTGCAGCTGTCATTGTTGTTTGGCAGGCCCAGGCTGGACTCGAACCCGCCAACTCAGGTGTACGTGGCTGGCGCCTTAGCCCGTTGAGCCACAGGTGCCAAGCCTGGCAAAGCAATTTCTAAAGTGTTATGTATGTTGTTTTATGTGCATCCTGTTTTGCACTGTGTATCACTGTATATATAATAAAAATGAACTGTAGGAAGAAGAAACAGGAGACAGACTTAATAATGGCTCTTTTTTCCCCTTTTTTATTTCAAATTAGTATGAGGTTATAAATTTTTAGGTTGCATTGTTCTCACTTCCAGGGTAAAGTTCCAGTTGTAAAAGAGCCTCTTCCCCCAGGGGGCGTTATACACCCTCACAATGTGCACAATAGAGATTCGCCTCATGCCCCACCTCCTCTGACATTTACCCCCTTCCTCCCTTAATAAAGACTCCTTACCAGTAATCTTGATGAACAACATAGATCTGGGCTGTAAAGGCAAGAATGGGAATGGAGAAGGAAAGAAATGTAAAAGACACTAGAAAATATAAAGTATTCACACCTGTGATTTCCAGACAATACATGTAAGAGCAGGGAGGCCATTGACGATAGCCCTGTGAAGTGAAGGATGGTCAGTGCTGAAAGAGAGCAGAGCTAGAAAGGAAACAATCAAAAAAAGCAAGCAGAAGTAGAATTGGCCTTATCCAGGAGCAAAGTCAGAGGTAGAAATTAATACTTGAGAGAAATCTAGCTATTATGATAATGGCCTATGCAATAGTGGCTATGTTCTCTCAGGGAAAGGATGTAAAATAACAGCATAGAGAATTATGCTTTGAATTTCCTTAACAGGTTAACTAGTTTGATGTAAGCAATCCAAATTGTATTTAAAACCAGCACATTGTACCCCATAAATGCATTAATGTACACAGCTATGATTTAATAAAAAAAGAAAAGAAAAATTAGGAAGTTTCTACTTTACAGCAATCTTTCCATGGCTCTATCATGTGTTTATAATACTCTTCTATATTTCCTTCTTTTTTGTCCCCTTTCTTGAAGATGAGGTTAACTTTTATCTCTGTATCCACACTTCTTAGCTGTAAGTGAACCACGTAGGCTTTTACTAAATGTAAGTAGGCTTTTAATAAATGCTTGATAAGTGAATTAATGGGTAATTAGATAAATCAATAGAAAATAAAATAGCTCATTGTGTCATAAAAACATACCAGGAGAGATTTTGAAAGGGGAGTGAATGGTTAATAGCATCATGCTACACCCAGATTGTGGGGAACAGACAGGAGAAATGCTTGATTAGTGGCAGAGCCCACTGCTCCAAGTGGCTTCAGTCCTTGGCTCCAGGATTCCAGAAATACTTCTTTGTGCTCCAGAAGCAATTCCTGGGCTGACGAGGGCCTTCCACCTCGCTTTCCATGTGAGACATAGAGCTGAGTGGTCCAGACCACAAGTGGGAGGTCAGTGGCCCTGGGTCCTTGTGAACAGTCCCACCTCAGCTGCTTCTCCCACATGAGGGCAGGCTTTGTGATGGGTTGCACCATAAGCAAGGGAGCTCTTCTGCACCCTTTCCTGTCTCAGGCTCAGAATGTAGGGTCACGAGCTGATGGAAAACATCAAGAACACCGTAGTGTGGGGTGACAGCACTTCTAGCACATCCATGGCCATCCCATCAATTCCAGCCCATGTACTATTAAAGTCTTTACGTAGTCTTAAAATAAAACAAAATAAACAACAACAGTGACAACAGTGCAATGAGGCAGTCACTGGTGCACTCCGGGCATTTAACCCTGAGGGTGTTTGGTGGGAAGTGTGGTCTGAGCGCTGAGAGTGATGTGGGAAATGGAGGCAGTGGTGAGAAGCATCAGCAGGTCGTGCAGGCACTTTTTGAGGAGTGTGGACCTAGGCCCTCCTGGGGAGGACCAGTGATGGGGGGTAGACCAAGAAGGAGCCACTACAGAGCAAAAGGGGTTCCCGGGGAGTAGAAAATCATCTTGGATCACTGTCGTTCGTAGGCTCATATTCTGGAAGAAAAGATGGGATAATGAGTACAGAATGAATTTTAGGGCTATGTAGAGAGGAGGAAGATGAAAACCTTCAAAAACCAAGGGGCAGGATTTCTGCAAAATGGTGAGTGTCTGCTGGGTTACACCTGCGTCAGTAAATGTGCCTGAGTATGAAAATAACCAAAAAGCGATCATCTGGGAAATGCATTGTGGTTTTACTATTGTCGGGACCCACATAACCACAGCTCTAGGGCTAGAAAGCAAATAAAAAGTTAGTGCCCACAGCTGATAAAGATAAACTGCCCAACCCTATATTTGCTCATATTTCCAAAGCATTTGTATGGTTCCAGCGTGTCCCAAACTTGTCTGGAGAAGGAACTTGGCAATTAATCGAGACACCATTTTTTGTGTGTGCGTTTAAGGTCTGCGTGGCTCACATCTATCGGCACAAACAGTAACACATCTGTCTGTCCTGACCCGTCCCCAACACATACCAAATGTCACACACTGACTTCTGCTACTATAAATTAATGTCTCAAAATTCAAAATTAACCTTTATACATATACTCATTTTCTTTTTTTTTTTTTTAGTTTTCATGTCTTATGTTAAAATAGGAGAATGCTGGGCTTAACTAGCGATTTTGGTGGCAGCAATAAAATATTGTTCATGAATATTTTAAAACACTCTGTCCTCAATATTCCATCATGTTCCTTTGTGGTTTTATAATATCTACTTAGGATCTTAATAACTTACTTTTTGAAACTGAGATGAGTTATATTTAACAAGGTTCAAAACAAATTCTTCTCTAGAATAGCAGAGTAATTAATCCCTGGCATCAGCCTGGCTGTGTTTGAATGCTGACCCATCACTTTCCAGTTGTATAAATTTAAATAAGACACTCTCACTAAGCCTCAGTTTTCATATCTGTAAAGTGGAGGTTAGAGTAGTCCCAGCTCATGAAGTTATTGAAAAAAGTTAGTGAACAGGGTGCTGACGTACAGAGTATTCAACAAACAAATTAGTGGTGAAAAAATCATAATGCTTTTATGATTTAAAAGGGGAGTTTGCTTTTAAACTTTAATCATTTTTGCAATTAGACACAGTATGAGTTCAAGACAGTTTCTCCTGTGTTAAAAAATCTAAAACCAGACATCAGAGATTTAAGAGTTTGCCAGATAGTGTAACAGTCTACAGAATTGAGGATGCTGAACCTCATTTTTTCCAAATATGTTTAGTAAGAACACATTGAAGGTATGAACGAGATGACCTATGCCTGGTTTGATGTCATTCTTTGGTGGTTGCCAAAAAAGTGAAAGCTCTGTAATTTAGGGTGAGTTGGGGAAGAATAAGCAAGCTAAAAATTGTTAGTTGACTTTAGGGAATAAAGTTGGTCCCCTGGAACCAGTTCTCTCTAACATTAAGTGATGCTCAGTTGCTGCTCCAGAAATCGTGACAATGTCTTTGAATTTGGTTTCTGTAAAGAGACTGGGACTTATTAAACCCACCACAGCCCCGGCTCTCTGAACCATATTAAGCATTTGTGAGAACCTTGCCTCATGGAACGTGATCTAAACGCTGCCAAGATGCATGGCAAAGCTGCTACGTATCAGGATATCATTAGTGGATTATTCTATCTATGGATAATTTTCAAAGGTTATTTAGCAAACTATAATTTTAAGCCTATTTCATGTGCCTGGAATTCAGAAAGCAATAAAAATTTAAATTACCATCAGACTTTCTAGAGAGAGCACAAAATTTACAAAAATATCAATAAAAAAGTAACCATTAAAATATAAGTATGTACAGAGACTAGAGCAGAAGATCTTGAAATTTAGAGAAAGGAGCTTTTGTACCCTTCATAATAAAATGAGTCATAGTATCAAAACACAATCATGGTTATATATGCATATTATCAAAAAACTTGGCATATGGTTTAAAAAAATAAAAGAAAGAGTCCCTTGTTTCAGATAGAAAACAGTTTCTGGACTAAAATTTTACTTACCTGACCATTATTTATATTATTATTTCTTCTTTTTAATGACATCTGAAATGCTTTTATTTGCTTTTCTTTCTTCTTCTTCTCCTTCTTTTTCTTTTTTTTTTTTTTGTTCTTGTCGTTGGGGATTCATTGAGGGTACAAGAAACCAGGTTACACTGATTGCATTTGTTAGGTAAAGTCCCTCTTACAATCGCATCTTGCCCCCAAAAGTTGTGGCAAACCAAGACCCCCACCTTCTCCCTCCTTCCCTCTCTCTGCTCTTCCTTTCCCCACCCCTCCCTCCTTCTTTCCTTTTCTGCTCTCCCCTTCCCCCACCCCCACTGTCATTAATTTTCATTAATTGTCCTCATATCAAACTTGAGTACATGGGATTCATGCTTCTCCATTCTTGTGATGCTTTACTAAGAATAATGTGTTCCACTTCCATCCAGGTTAATACAAAGGCTGTAAAGTCTCCATTTTTTTAATGGCTGA
>CAUYRH010145780.1:0-54865 GCA_963574655.1 Perodicticus potto | reverse complement strand
GTGAAATGAGAGAGCCTGTCCCTGCCACTCATGTGCTCTATGCACTTAGGCAGGCAAGGTTTGAGCTCCCTCTGCTTGGATAGCCAGCCTTTGACATTCAGTATTCATTTTCACAAGAACAGCAAGTAGGTGACACATTATCATAATACCTTTGATATTATATGGACTAAAGATTAGCCACGTATATAGCAACATCACAATTATCTGCATGTCTCTAATTCAAACAGGAAGGCTCTACCACTTATTTTTTTTTCTCTTTTTTTTTTTTTTTTTGTTTTTAGAGACAGAGTCTCACTTTATCACCCACTGTAGAGGGCTGTTACGTCACAGCTCACAGCCATCTCCAGCTCTTGGGCTTAGGCGATTCTCTTGCCTCAGTCTCCCGAGTAGCTGGGACTACAGGCGCCCGTCACCACACCTGGCTATTTTTTTGTTGCAGTTTGGCCGGGGCCAGGTTTGAACTCACCGCCCTTGGTATATGGGGGCCGGCACCCTACTCACTGAGCCACAGGTGCCGCTCAGGCTCTGGCACTTCTTCCTGGGAAAGTTTTCAGGACTATACTCAAAGTCTGTTCACACTCAGTCTAATTATATCATGGAAATTTGATTTCCCAGCCCACATCAGCTTAATAGCAAAATTAGAAGGGAACAGAGCTTACTTACCTGATGATCCAGGATACAAATAGTTAGCATTGTTTTCTCTTGTATTATTTATTATTATTTAAATCCAGGCTTCTTTTTTCTTTTCATAAATTTCAAAATATTAAGGAGGTATAGTGTTTTTGCTACATGTAAGCCTTCTTTCAGTGAAATATAACCCTTTCTAACTTCATTTCAACCTCATCAAAAAACAAGGTGATGGTAATTTTTAGTTTTTTTGTGTGTGTGTGAGCCTTTTAAGATGTTTTAAGGTTCAGAATGACTAATTTAGGTTATATCAAGTGCAATAATAAAATACTCTTATGATTTATCCAAAATGAAAATAAATAAACCTTCTTTCACACTGAAGTTGGGGATTTTAGTATTGTTATAATCAACACAATTGGCCACAGAATTTTCTGTGTGTTCTTAGCAAAATCGCTTTCCCTTTCTGACCCTTGTTTTCTATTTTCACTTGTTTGTTTGATGTGAAGAAGACGATAGTTCCCTTGCATACTTGGGCTGTGTTATTGCTCAAGTCAGCTATTGTGTTGGATCATTTACAGTGCTTTTATCTGCAAATAATGAAAACTCTTACTCAGACTGAGTCAGACAACAAAAAACATTTAATAACAGGAAGACCAGAGGTATGTGGGCTGCTGGGTTGCTTAATTCAGCAACTGAACATGTCATTCAGGACCATCTCACAGACATCACAATGGACTTGGGGCTCTTCTTTAGCAGCAGAACTTGAACTAGAATAAGAAGTAGACCTAAAGTCATCTGTCAATGAACTCACAGCTCTGTTCTCTGCCTGAGCTCCCTTAGGATTGTGGGTAGTCCAGTGTCAGTGACTGCTTTCCATAGGAGGCTGTGCTAAAAAAAAAAAATCACTGGAAGTTGCAGAAAGCAATTTCAAGGTGCATTTATGTCAAATGTGGGGGTAGTCCCATAACACCAAAAAGAACCCAATTCCGTGATAAGGTATATGGTGTACCACATGGGAAAGGGGATGGGAGGAGACACGGTCCGGTCATGCTTCCCTTCAGGAGTGCTGAGAACATTAGACATGGGAGGGAGATGGTGGGAAGTGAGGATGGAATTGGTTGCTCCTCCAGGTGTACAAGGGTCCCCTCGAAGGTTAAAGGAGAGGAGTTTAGTCAGATTTGTGTTTTTGAAAGGTTAATCGGGCTGGGACGGTGAGTGTGGACTTGGGAGTTGGATTCTGTCCTAGGTCAGATAAGAGGGAAGGAGGGAAGGAGTGGGAAGCTGTCAGTTCTTATTCTCAATCTGGCAGTTGTTGAGCCTGCGAGGGACAGTTTGGCCAGTGAGGACCTTCAGGTTTCAGGCTGGGCCCACTGAGCGCCTCACTGACATGGGCTCCATGGGAGAGATGGGCTGCCATGCGAGGGAAGAAGGGCATCGGGAGGGGTTCACTCTGAGGCCACGTGGAAAGTTCTAGGAGGCAGCCGAATATATGAGGCTGGGACTCGGGATGCAAATCTAGATGAGAGACTGGCTCTGCATATCAGGAATAGCATTGCATAGCACTAGGTATTTTCCAAAGCTTCTCCATCTTCATGATTTTATTTAACCCTTACCTCAGTTCTGTCAGGCACACATCATTTTTCCCACTTTCCAGCTGAGGTAACCGAGTCTCAGAGAAATTATATGTGCCGAGATTGCACAGTCAGGAAGTGAGCACAGTGGGACTAGAATACAGGTCCCCTAATGCTGAATGTCACATGTTTCCCACCGAAGTGAAGCAGCTTATGGTAGAAGTATATGAAAATTGCTAAGGTCCCTCAGAAAGCTTAAAGAGCACAGGAAGAGGGTTGGGCAGAAGATAGAATCGCGGGGCTTTCCCTGATGTCCATGAGGATTGGAGTTGGGCTGCGGAATTCTGATCGATGGAACCTAACTGCTATTCCATTTGCCTTTGGTCCCTGGACTGTGCCTGGGCTCCTGCCCCCGACGACGCTGCCTCTTTGCCTTCCTCTGCTCTCCCTCGTTCCTACTCCAGCCCCTCCTCCCTGAACTCCTACTGGAGTCACTCACTCCTGGCGTGTGCTTTAGACCGTGGCTCTGTAAATTGTGCCTTGCGCTTCTCAACCTCGGCTGCATCCTTGATTGTTCACTCACTGGACCTACTCCGGGCCTTCCTGCATGGGTCTTGTGCTCTGTGCAGAGCGAGGCTGGTTGGCCTTCAGGCTCTGGACTCTGATAACCTGGGAGTGCCCCAGGGAGGAATGAATTCAGCCATATTGATGCATCCCCTCAGGCCTGCCTTCTTGCCTACTAGGTCATGGAGGAATGGCTGGGTTTGCCTGATTGGCAAATGGAACTTAGTGAAAGTTCACAGGACACATTAGAAATGAGGGCTTTGTAGGCCAGAGGGCAGTGATCTAGGCGGTTCTCCCAGAGAGGCAGTAGGGGAAACCTAAAAGGCAAGTGTCAGCCAACTTGGGGTGAGTTGGCAAGGATTCTGAGGAAGATAATGGAAGCTCTGATTCTTGCCGTCAGGGAAAGGACAGGCCTCCTTTTCAGGTCCTCAGAAGGAGGAAGAGAGCCAAAGAAATGCCCTGAGAACCATCATACTTCTCATCCCACACTTTCCAGCCTGAGGAGTGAAGGGTCTGCAAGACAGTACTGAAAGAAATGAAGTTCTCCACTTTTAGCAACAAGACTTTTGAAAAGTGTTATTTAAACCACATTAGGAAAGAAGCACGTCTCCCAGACCGGGCATCAGACATGTAGAAGTTCTTCCTAATGACTTCGGGTTCTAGCTGTGAACTTCAATTCCTGTTCTTTGCCATGACAGTAGTTATCTCTGTGGCTACTTAGATGTAGTCACTTTCCTCCTGCAGGAAATGGCCGCAGATGGTTGTGCTTTTTGAGTCATGTCTCTCCTTTTACACAGTTTCTTCTCTTTCTTTACTGTCACTCTGTCAACTGCCACGTCTCATGATCGTCAGCGAGCCTGCTTCTTGCAGGAATCCACTTTTCCTTGCTGTTTCTCATTTGCTTTGAGATAGGAATTTAGATACATGTGTTTCAGGCAAACTAGTTTGTGGGTTCAGAGTCAAATCCCGAGGGGACCCCTATGACAAAAGTGCGTGTGCCCTGCAGCTGGGGCTCGTGACCAAGATTTCAGTTGCTCTGAGGGCTTTCCCCTTTTTTTTTTCTTTCTCTTTCCTTCTCAGTTGTGTTCTCATTAAGCACAGCTTATTCATTCTTTAAGCAAATATTGTCTGAACTTGTCCCATATGTCAGGGATTCTTCCAGAGCCTGGGGATGCAGAAAGAAGCAAAGCAGGAAAAGTCCCTGACTTCACAAAGCTTTCATTTTGTGGGAGGAGACACTTTCAAAAATAAATCCACAACACATTGTATTTGAAGATGAAAAATACTAGGAAGAGAAATGAAGTGTAGGGTGATATCACATAGGTCATTATTTATAGAATGCTCAGATTCAATGGAGGGAATGAGCCACATGGCTATGTGAGGAGAGAACATTCTAGAGAAAAGAAAAAGAAAAATACAGGCCCTGAGGTGAGTGAGTGCATGCCTATGTGTCAGAGAAATGGCAATGGGTCCAGTGTGGCTGAGTAGAAAGGAAACGGTGAGAACAGATGAGGTCAGACAAGGGCCAGATGCTGAAATGTCTTCAGAGCCATTGGAAGCATGTTTGTTTTCACTCTAAATTAGATGTGGAGCCATTAAAGAGATTTTTTTTTTTGAGGCAGGGTCTCATTCTGTCACCCAGGCTAAAGGGCTCCCTGCAACCTCCAAGACATGCTCTCAAGTGATCCTTTCACCTTGGTCTCTCGGAGTGCTTGAATTACAGGTGCAAGCCACCACACCCGGACTAAAGAAGTTTAGAGCAGAAGAGTGGTATTAGGGACTGGATTGTGTCACCCCTGTCCCGTTCATATGTTGAAGTCCTCACCCCCAGTACTTTTACAAAGGTAATCATGCTAAAATGAGGTTAATGGGATGAGCCACCGTGGCTGGTGTCCTTGTAAGAGGAGATAAAGACACAGACATACAAAGAGGGAAGACCATATGAAGACCCAGGGAGAAAACAGCCATCTGCAAGTCAAGGAGAAAGGCATCAGGAGAAACCAACCCTGCCCACACCTTGATTCTTGGACATCTAACCTCCAGAACTGGAGGAAAATATATTTACATTGTCTCTTAGTCTGTTTCCAGTTTCCTTTCCTTCAATAAAATAAAAGAGCCGGCACATGGGTGCCCAAGACCACGTTTCCAAGAATCTCCTACAGGTAGAAGCTGTTCTATGACTACCTTATTGGTGGTGAAACGTCAACAGAAGTAACTTGTGCCACTGCCTGGCTGGGATCTTAAGACTGCAGTGTGTTCTCTCCTTGTTCCCTTCTCTCTTTCAATCAGTGGGAATCCTTTTAAGGTGGCAACCCACATTTAATTAGGTAGATGATGTCAATGTCCTAATGGATTTCCAAGTAACAACTTGGAAGGAACCTGGGTTTCTAAATGACTTCAAAGGGGGAGGAACCACCACTTGCCAACTATTCACATCAGGAATGCTAAGTGAGAAACGTATAAACTGCTTTCTTATCTCAGTCATCATACTGGTGAATTTCTGTTACAACAGCTTAACTTTACCAGAACTGAAATGCAACTGTAAATCAAAGTAGGGTGCTATTGCAACCCAGTCCTAGCAAGTAGGAGGTGGGGACAAAGATATTGATATTACAGGCTTGAAAGCTGGTAACTCTTCGTGTCATGACAAAACGTGGAAAAACTGTCACATTAAATAACTTTGAATTTATTCTAATGTCTACTGAGACTCTAGCTCTCAGCAGTGATCGGAAACAGTCAGAATGTTGGTATTGGCTGCTTCTTGATGGTTTTAGAAGAGAGAGCACCACAAAGAGGTAATCTCTGACAAGAATTTTCCCCGCCTGCAATCTGAGATGGAAGGGAATAGAGACAGTCCAAACATATGGGGTCCTCAGGTTAGGAAAAGGCCACTACTTAAGTAATTGTAAATGGTTAGAGGGAAGACTGTCATTCTCAAAGTTCCAATAGAACTTTTCAGCCAATCAGAAATTGATGAGACTGGGGCAGAGATTAGACTAAGTGAGGGCTGCCTTAATTCCTAAACAACTGTTTCAGTTTATCTCAGGGAACCACCAGTAAATTGGTGTAGAGAATCATGAACCAAGCAAAGAAATAAAACAAAGGGAAGAGCTGTATCTATGACTAGAACCTCAACAGACCTGGAACAAATGTATCAGAAGCCTTCCAAATTGTGTGCTTGAAAAAATTTGTTACTGAAATTTTCATCTGGGTAAAAAGTGAAGAGAATGGTATGATGAACTCCCATGTACCCATTTTTTAGCCTAACTTCAACAATCACCAACTCATGGTGAATTGAGATTCAGTCACATCCCCACTTATTCCTCTGAGATTACTACACGATGTGCACACACACAAAGAAAAGTGAACATAACCTCAGGGTGTAGCTCAATGAACATATTCTTGTAATCAACACCAATCTCAAAAATCAGAGCTCGTGCAGTTCTCCAGGGCACACCTGTGCTTCCTTCCAGTAATTACACATTCCAAGCAAATAACCATGTTACAGTGATGCCTATCAACATTGAATAGTTGTGTCTGTTTTGATTTTCATATAAATTGAATATGTAAAGTTTGTATTCTCTTGTGTCTGGTTTTTATTGCTAACCAGAATATCTATTGAGGTTCTTCCTTGTTGTTGCATAAATCAGTAGTTACTTCTTTACTTATTGTCATGTAATATTCCATCTTATACTATATTTCCAGCACACTTGACTTATGAAATTTTTTAAATTTCATTACACTTCTATTGAACATGTGAAATGTTTCCAGTGTAGGGAGTTATTATGAATAGATCTGCTATAGAAATTCTTGTACATATTAATTCATGCATATATTTATTTTGGTTATACTCTAAGAACTAGAATTGGTGGGTCAAAGGGTGTGCACATCTTCAGCTTTAGTAGATACAGACACTTTTCCAAAATGGCTGCACCAATTCACATTCCTGCCAGCAATGGATGAGAGTTCCCTTTGCTCCCCATTCCCATCAATGCTTCATTTTTGTTTGGTTTTAAATTTTTTATTTCAAAATATCAAGGGATACAAATTACTTTGTTACATGGATACTTTGTATAGTGCTTAAGTTGGGGCTTTTAGCATGCACATTACCAGAATAGTATTCATTATGCCTGATAGGTAAGTTTTTTACCCTTTCCCTTCCTCCCCTTCATGATTTCTAATGACCTTTAAGTATTCCAAGAATGGAAAAACGAACACCACATGTACTCACTACTAAATTGAAACTAACCAAAGCTTCTTATAATCAGCCTTTTTCATTTTAGCCACTCAGGTGGATGTGCAGTAGTATGGAACTGTGGTTTGAATTTTTTTGCCAGTTGTATATCTTTTTGGTTGTTAGTTCCCTTTTCTCTTTGTTTTCTAAATTTTAGTGATTGCTTTTTAACAGTTCTTTATATATTCTGTGTAGGAGCCTTTGTTGAATATATTGTAAATATCTTCTCCCATTGTATAAGGCTTTATAGCCTTTTAAAGTTTTTTTTTCACCTCTCAGTGCTATTAAGATGTGTTCCTATATTGTGTTCTAAGAGCTTTAGCATTTTGTCTCTTGCATTTAGTTGTATAATCCCTCCAGAATTGATTTATGTGTATAGTGTGACGTAGGTGCTGATTCATTTTTTTCCCTAGGTGGATAGCAAATTGATGTAGCATTGCAGTAGCACTTTCATTATAAATCAAACGACAGTATTTCTGTGGGTTTGTTTCTGTTCTCTCTATTCTGTTGCTGTGGTCTGTGTTATTATAGCTTTATCTGGTAGTTTTAGTCCTCTGAGTTTTTTCATCTTCAAATTTGCCTTGGTTGGCCATTTGTAGACCTTTACATTACCATATAAATGTTAGAATAATATTGTCAATTTACACTTATACACACTCAAACCTGCTAAGTATTTGTTTGGGAATTGTGTCTAATATATAAATTAAGTTGGGAGAGTTGGCATCATTAAAATATTGAGTTTTCCAATCAATGAACATACTTAAACATTTCTGAGACAAATTTATGGCTGAAGAAACTACAACCACCCAAATTTACAATTGACAAATGGACAAATACATGCAGCATATCCATACAGTGGAATATCACTATTATTGCAGGAAGCCCTGGGGATACCTCATTGCCATAGAGAGCAATGAGATGCTAATTTCTGCTACCACATAGATGAACCTTGAAAACATTACGTTCATAGTAGGGCTAAAACCCAGTTATAGCACAAGAAATGAGGAGGGGGGCAAGGGAGGGGAGGGGGAGGATAGGTGGAGGGAGGGTGATTGGTGGGATCACACTTACGGTGCATCTTACAAGGGTACAAGTGAAAATTACTAAACGTAGAATATAAATGTCTTCATATAGTGATTAAAAGCCATGTAGGCTATGTTAAATAGTTCAATGAAAATATTTCAGATTGTATATAAAGTCAGCACATTGTGCCCCATGATTGCACCAATGTACACAATTATGATTTAATAAAAATTAAAAAAAAATGTTGAACCCAGGAAACTGGTTGGGCAGAAATTATTCCTCAAGAGGAGGAAGTATTATTCCCAGGAATAACATGTATTCTTTCCAGAGACAATGCCAATAAGAATGTAATTTTTTTTCTCTATAAGACCCAGTAGTCTATGTAGCTCAATTATTTTACTTGGAGGCAGGCTGGTATGATTTCATCTGAACAGTTTTAAGCTCTTCTTCTAAAATATCTTCTAATTCCAAGTAGGTGGGAAAAGAAGAAGTGAGCAGAGGGTTTCCCATTTGTTTCTGTCCCTCAATATTGAAACATCAACTGAGCAAAAATTTAGATTTTTTTTTGAAATGTGAAGAAAAGGAATTGGAAAAGGAGAAGGAAGAAGAAAATAAAGGGGAGAAATAGGAAAAACAGAACTGGAGATAAAACCTGTGTCCAGTTATTAAATATCCCTTAGTGAAATAATTATGAAACTATTCACAAGCCCTACAGAGATAGGCAATTCAGGACATTATGTTGTCTTAAGTACAGATCAAGGACTTGAGCAATGGCAGAGTTAAGAGGCAAGACCTTCAGCTACCAGAGAGAGAGGCACACAATTAACCTGATGACTATGAACCAAGTAAAAGGGTAGGATTCTGCTTGCAGTAGGTGAGCAGGAAACTAATACAAACCACTTTGTCATCAGCTACTCAAGCAACATTTATCATCTAAAACAATTTGCTATATGAATAGGCAAAGCTGAGGTCAATAATATAATATACGCATTACATTATTGATAACACTCAAATGATTAATTCTTACTAACCTAAAGACAACAGCAAATAAATAAAGTTGCTTCTTGCCCCACTAAATGTATTAATAATATAGCATATCATATTAAAAAAGAGTGCAATATCATGTAAAATTAAAATCCCTTTATTGAAAAATAAACAACTTCCTCTGGGAAGCTAGCCTGAAAAATAGTTGTTTTAAAAAAGAGTTTTAAATATTAACTTTATGAAGATAGTCATCCTAAGTTTATTTATAATAAATAAAGGTAAAGCAACATAGAAAATATTCGATATACTAGCATCTATAAAAAAATCTATGTACATTGATTGGAGTAGAGAATATGGTCTAGAGTCATCGCCAAAAATAAAATAGAAATAAAAGCCATATAGCAGGCTACTAAGAAAAAGGCAATGATATTATGCTCAAAGAAAAACACAATTCAGATTATAAATACAGTAACTGCCCCCCATATCTTCAGGTTTGTTTTTCACAGTTTTTTTTTCAGTTCCCACAGTCAACCACGGACCCAAAATAGGTGGGTACAGTACCATAAGATAATGAGAAAGAGAGAGAGAAACAGAGACAAATCACATTCACATAATTTTTACTGCAGTATACTATTATAATTGTTCTATTTTATATTACGTTACTGTGGTTAATCTCTTACTGTGCCTAGTTTATAAATTAAACTAGGTACGTATGTATAGGAAAAAAATACATATATATATATTATGGTTCAGTACTATCAGCAGTCTTAGATATCCTCTGGGGTTCCAGAACGTATCCTTAGACAGGGGTGACCTCAGTATGTATGATGTAAGATCAAGATGCAGTTAAAGAGAATCCAGAAAACCAAACTTATTTACCACTTTTCATTATGATTCCATCCCAGTGTGGTTATATGTGATAATTATTATTGATAGTATTTATTGTATTACTGTCATGAGTTTAACATACTTCAAGACTGCTTTTTTAAAAACATACATATTCAGCACTCTGGGAGGCCGAGGCAGGCAGATTGTTCAAGGTCAGGTGTTCGACACCAGCCTGAGCAAGAGCAAGACCCCATCTCTAAAAAAATAGCTGGGCGTTGTGGCAGGTGCCTGTAGTCCCAGCTACCTGGGAGGCTGAGGCAAGAGAATCGCTTGAACCCAAGAGTTTGAGGTTGCTGTGAGCTGTGACATCATGGCACTCACCTCCATGGTGACTGAGTAAGGCTCTGTCTCAAAAAAAAAAAAAATTATATATATATATATATATACACACACACATACACACACATATACATAAAAGCAACAATTGCACAGAATTCACAAAAACAATAAGTAAGTAATTTGATCAGTGCCATCAATATAAAGGCATAATTCAAATGCTCCAAGAGCATCTTACAAATTGCTGGAGTGCATAGAGCACATCCCATCCCTTGGGTCTCTCTTGGGCCTCAGTCTAAGCCAGGCTGAGTCTAAGTTTATCTTTCAATAGCATGAATGCAAATGAAGACGCTTTTCTCAGTCATATATGAGTCTCTTTTAAAACATTCCACACAGAAAAGAATTATTCATTGACCACTTTATCCAGTTAAGGATTATAGGTCTTGATTTGAAGATGGACAAAAAAACCTAAGTCACCAAAACTACAAAAACATACAACTGTTTCTTCGAAAACACTCTCTTGCCACGTGATCTCCCCTTCAAAACCAGAATAGAAGAAAAATTAAACACTCTTCTCTGAGAATCTGAGAAATAATAAAATAAATTTAAAACACTTTTAAGCCTAAATCCACACATATCCATGATAGTACAGTGATGGACAGTAGGAAGCTCTGTGACTGTCTGCCCATCAGCCAACTCTTAACTAGCCATGTTTACCTCCTAGACATCCCTGGAAATTAACAAATTATTAAAATGTAATGATATTAACAGGCTAATGATAAAAATTATAGGGTATAAGCACAAATACACAAAGGCAAATTTTACTTATTCATCATTAATCTAGCTTTGAACTTCTTGCCCTTGTTGTATGTTAATTAGAAGACCAAGAATTACCTATAATTAAGACTTGCTGAAAATATCTCCGATTGTATCTGAAGCCCGCACACTGTACCCCATGATTGAATTATTGTACACAGCGATGATTCAATAAAAAAAAAAGCTCAGTGAAAAATGAGAAAATCAGAGCAGAAATAAATGAAATAAAAACTTTCAAAAATAAAAAAAAAAGACTTGCTTATAAGAGTAGCAGTGGTGTCAAAACTACAATAAAAATATTTTATTCAATAGCAAAACCCTCTATACTGTTACACCTCATCCCCAATTTTTCATCTGACCATTCACTGGTAATTAATCGCTGGCAACTAAGGTGATTTAAAAGATTGGCGCTACAGCAGCACTGAACTTGCTAGGAACGTGTGTGTGTATGTGTGTGTGTGTGTAGATATATAAATTTGTTAATTTCCAGGGATGACTAGGAGGTAAACATATATATATGTGTGCATGTATATATTATATATATATCTGTTTTAATTATATGTGTGTGTGTATGTATGTATATGTATATACATATATACTTTTTTATAAAATGGAATCACTTAAGTTGCCTGTACTTTCTATTAAGTAACCTGGGCTGCCTATAACACTGTCCTTGAATACCTGCCATGGAACTATCTTTCTGGTGAAAGTTTGATTATAAGATGCTTTTAACACTATTCTATGGAGGCCAAGAGGTTTTCTTCTCCCTGCCAAATGGTCAGATTTTGATAAATAGTATGACTAGGCTGGAATAAATACTTAGTAAAATAATGTATTTGAAATGTTTAAAAAGCAGAAAAATGTGATTAATAAGAAATTGCTCTAAATAGTCAGTTAAAAGACAAATGTTGTTTCATGTGCTAATTTCTGTAAGGGCCAATCTGCACAAATTATTTGTTCCTCCTATTTTTAATATAAAGTGTCATACCTGTAATAGATGTAATCAATTAATGATTATATAGTGCCATGCAAACAATCCATTTGACTACAAAAAAAGTGAAACCTACAGCCAGATTACAAGATCAAGATCTAAAATAAAAGTTAAAGATAATTAGGGCAACATATTCATATTCAAGTGTGTACAGAAAGAGGCATTTTCTCTGGAAAGCCTAACTGCTATACTAGGGAGGCAGATTTCCAAATTGTCAAACTCTACTCTGAGGACATTCATGTATCACCTCTTAGGGTATTTAGTATGCTAGAAAAAAAAGAGAACAGGGCCTAAACAGGAGTAAATTTATATGACACAAATTTATTTAAAATCTCAGAAATATAATCTACTTAGTGTAATATCATGTTTCCAAATTACATTTTTGTTCAGATGCAGAAAACTCTGATTTTGATCATATATTTACAAATTATAGTTGTATATATTTATAGTATATAAATATTTTAATACAATGTGGGATAATTAAATCAAGCTAATTAACCTATCTTTTCAAATATTTAAAATTTTTGTGATGAGATCAGTTCAAATTTACTCTTAGTAATATTAAAATTTACAGTACTCAATTATTCACTATATTCACCATGTTGTGCAATTGATTTATTTCTCCTATTGGAGGCTTTGTTCCCTTTGACCATTACGTATGTTTTGAATCCATTCAGCTTTCATTATAGGACTTCTGAATGAATCACACAGAACATTTTGCTACCCATTACCTTTAGTCTCTTTCAGAAATTGTAAATAAACATGGTCCCTTCCATCTTTAATTTCCAGGGTGTCAAAATTGTGTAAGTCATTTCCTCCTTCATAAGGCAATAATAAGAAGAAGCAACTCAGTTATTTCCCTAAAAACTTCAAATATTAATTATGCATCAGATAACAAAAACTAATATACATTTTCAAGTTTATGAATACTTTTCTGAAAAAATGTGAAGGGAAAATTGTTTTAAGAAATCAGATAAATTACGGCTTCATTGCATTCTTAATACACAGAATGTCATATTTCTAAGGCACAAAGAACAGCTGCAGTTTACTGAAGTAAAAACTAAAAATTCCACAAGGTAATGGTTTTACAATTAAAAATGCCTCCCTGACATAATAGATAGCAATTGAAAAATGCCCCAATTTACAGAGAATCCAGATGTGTTTCCATCTAATGTCTTTAATGAAGCAGAATTGAATCAAAGGCTTCATAATACCAGACAAGCAGCTCTGCTTTTTTTTTTTTCACTGACTCCACCAATTGTTTTGGCTTCCACTAGAAGCAGCTTCAATTAAAGATAATGGCTGCTTGACTTGAATGAAGACTAAAAGCCAGGACTCTAAAGTAAGTTCTGAAACACTCAGAAAACAAACAAGGCAGTTCTTAAGATACATTTCATAGGCAAAGTCTGAGTTGTTCTTAAGAAATTAAAACTAGTTGGAGAGAGCTAAAAATGTTAGTACAATGCATTTCAAATGTTAAAGCCTTAACTCCAAGACATGAGTCTCAGATTTTGTCTTGAAAGCGAATAGAAACCTGAACAAACATCTGTTGAATCTGATCATCACAGACAGAAGGCACCTTAGAAAAACCCCTAAAGTTCACCTCAACTGCCCTGACGTTTGGCTTACCTAGGTAGAAACACCCACAAAACAAACAAACAACAACAACAACAACAAAAAAGAACCTTGGGTCTTTATTCAAGCTAGAATTTATGTAAAGGCACCATCAAGGGGACTCACATCTTCCCCCAAAGAGAAAGATATAGATGGGTATTAAAAAAAAAATGTTTTTGTGGAGAAAGAAGAATCAGGGTCCTAAAAACCTACTTCAAGATTTTTAAAAAATTATTGTTTTCTGCTTCACAGATGTTGAATATTTTCAGTTAAACTTGCTTCTCTTTCTCCCTCTCACTGATTTATAACTTAATCATATGCTATTGAATAGAAGAAATAAAAATCCTGTGGATGAAAAGGAGTAAACACTGTTTCTACAATCACCTCTACTATTTTGCAAACACTGACTATTGTTCTTGCTCAAGCAAGAATCATAAAAAAATTGGCAAGCTGGATTCGGGTCCATTTACTGTGGAGTTAATGCAGAAGCTACTGCAGAAAACAAAGCACATAACAGAAAACAGGTAGAATTTTAAGAAGTTATTATTAAAGGATGTTCACCTGGCAATTCACTCTCCAGCCACACATACAGACTTTGAGGGGTGAAGGAAAGGAAGCAATAACAACAAGGAACAAAAATCCTGCCATTTAGAAAAATGAGTCTTTCCGTATCTCAGAAATCCTTCTACATGGACTGTGATTCTCTGAAATGTTAGTATATTTAGAGATAGAGTACACAGAATAGCCCAGCCGCCCAGCATAAGCTTCACACACATCTGTTGAAAGAATAATTGGTGGAAAAAAAGTCTGTGCCCCCTTTTTGATTCTAATTTTAGCCCTGGGTAAGAAACCAACAAACAGCACCTGAATTAAATTTGTCACTTTCACAATAGCCTGCAGTTTTATAAATCTGCAAATGGTAATAATAAAACATTTCATCGTCTCTGAATTTCAACCCCTCCAGTCAGGGATGAAGTCAGGCACAAAGGGACCAACCTAAAAATAGACTCTCTGGTGAGTGAGCGGACTGTAGCTTGCCTGCCTCTGTCAGCTCCTCTTGCCAGCAGAGAAGGGAAAACTCAGGTGATGTCTCATTGTGTGTAGACATTTCCCCTTAAGCAAATAAATGTAACAGCCAAAGCATAGCTTCAGTAGCCTTAGGATTAATGGAAAAGGCATTTTAAAAGTTGGTAAATCAACCGCTTTGCCTAGGAACAGAAATAAGGATACTGGAGCAAACAACACGTTTGTAAAGCAAACAAGACTCAAAGCTGTTTGCCCTTAATTTTCTTGATTCAATTCCTAATAACAACAGTTGCATCAGAGCAGATTTTTGCTATTATACTCCCAGGTCGTTTCAGACTAGGGTTGTTTCCACACAGTAATAAAGCATCTGGGTGAAAAATGGAAAAAAACACAACTAATCATCCAGCTGTTTCTAAAATCCCAGCTGTTCAGTAATAGGCAGAAAATAGCATAATAACAGAACATAACAGACCTACATTGCAGGTGATCATGGAAGCTTTCTGGGTATGCACTGGCGTGACCTGATTTATAAAATGGGAAGACATTTACTTGAATCCCACAAAAAAAGCTCTCTCCCTGAGAAATCTGTGAACAAGTGACTGCAGAAGCCTTCCCGATCTGGGCTTTTGTTGAAGCAAAAGTGAGTGGGATGAGGTGGGGTGGAGAGAAAGTGGGAAAGCCAAGCATTTTACATGTCTATCTCTGCAGTTATAAAAATAAAAACCTTAGTAACTTGGGGGAAGGGGGGCGCCTAAAGGAGGATCTAATAAGGAGATCAGTGGATGTTTTACTTTGACCAAGCTCATATTTGCCCTGAACTTGTATTAAACTCTTCCCACCTCAAATTTCTTTCCAAAATCCTTTCAGGAATGCAACAAAAATGTTACAAGTTACGAGACTTTTCTCATCTCTCTTGCAAAGCTTAAAACACAACGACAGTTTTCCATAACTGATATGAGGAAAGACATGTTTCCAGCATATAATTTTCAGCTTGTTTTAGCAGGACTGGGAGGATTTACCCCCTGCTAGACTAGACTGATCCCTAACAGTGATACCATGGGCATAGGAAAGGAAACAGCAATTCCTGAACAGAGCCACTCCCATCCAAAGATTCTACTCAATCCCTTGAGTGAGTAAAAATAGTCTGGTGTCACAAGATGATTCACACCTTAAAATACTGTATGTTGCCTCATCCTTATCTATCTAATCTAACCCTTTCTGTCTCCACTGTTTCTCACACTGCCTTGAAACCTGTGAAGTATGTGGATTCTAGTAGTGAAATGACACCTCTTCTCTCTGTGGATGAGAAGCTGCAGCCATGAAATCAGCAAGGAGCAGATGACGGCAGAATTCTAATGAGGTTGCACAAATTTTATGATTTCTGCATTCCTCTAAGTTGGAGTTACACACCAGCGATAACCAAAACCAACACATCATTCATCTCCGTGTCAGTGACATTCCTTCCCAGGCTTTTACTGGTTGCTTAATGCCATCCTAGTTTTAATGCACTGCCTTGGTGACATTCTACATTAGCATCAGGATAATTCTCACCCTTTAAAATATAAGTACTCAAGTAGTAATCTCCTAAAGACATGAAAGAGCCCTGTGCTGAAGGGAAAGGTGAGTTTCATCCTTAATGAGACAAGTATCTTTAATTCTCAGCAGCAGTTTCATGGTTTTGTATACAAAACCCTGCCCTCAAAGACTAAGGGGAAAGGGGACATGCACACACACATGCCAACTCTAAGAGATCAATTCACTTTCCCGGGTTCTCTGGGTTAACAAAAATTTAATAGCATTATGAAATCAAGCAGTTTTTAGACTGATCTAGCTATGCTCGCCATCAAATTAACGACTTCATGGAGACATAACTCCTTGCCTCTTGCCTACTTGCCTCTCACTCCCACTTGGCACTGATCGTGCTTGTATCTTGCGGCTACTCCAAGAAAAAAGCATTTTGCTAACTTCTCATTGGCTGAATCAAATCTAGAGGACATAGGTCAAGAGCTTTGAGAATACTTCCAAGAATTCAGGAGAAAAACCTATTCCTAATATTCCTGCTCTGTTATTTAGATAGTAAAAAATGGATGATATACAGGCACTTCCCTGTGTTGTAATTCACGTACACTGAAATCAGTTTCTAAACTGATTAAAAGCAAATGCTGCAAAAAAAAAAAAAAAGAAAAGAAAGAACTATCGAACGGTGTTGTCATCCTCTAATCAGTTTGTAGCCAAATCCTTTCACTTGGTTTACTAGAAGATGTAATATTTATATGAAATCCACCAATTTAAAAATAAATGTGAAAAAGTCAGGGGAAAAAAAGAAGAAAAAATAGAGATGCCATTATCCTCTCAAGAAATCTGAATAAATGAATCATTATTTATTGGATCAAACCTTCTTCAAATAAATATTGCAATCTTCAACTCTCACTGATTTCTTAAAATATTTAACTAGAGATAGTTCTAATAAAATAGGGCAACACAATTCCTAATTTTTTTAAATCAAAAATCATTTTAATAGTAAGTGGATCATCCTAAAATTAAAATCTTGCCCTGACAATAATGACACCCCCTAGGAGTGGCAAGTAAATAAATAAATAAACATCCTACTGCATTCCCTAGAGATTCCATCACCTCTTGATAGATTTCAGTCCAGTGGGAGCTTCATTAATTATTTCCTACTCTGCCTTATAGCAAATGAAAGCCTCATTAGGATTATGAGCCCCACCAATTGAGTGGAGAAAAAAAGGCTCACTCAGGTGCTATCAACACCATGAGTGTTCTTTGGGGAAATCATCATTCCATTCAGGTACAAGTGTATTAAGTTTATAAATAGCACAGCATGCACCCTCCATGTTAACTAATGTGGCTACTATTGAGGGAAAAGTTTAGATAATAATGCCCTGCTGTCCAAGAGAGATGGTCTTTTCCAACTATTTAATGTTTTTTTTTTTTTTAAGCAAGTGTCCTCAGAGGATAAGAGAGACATTAAAACATTCACCAAAAGCAACAATACCCTGAAACTTTTTAATGTGGTAATTGAACCTGAGAGAATTAAGGAAATCACACCACAACGAGTACAACAAAATATAGAAAGACACCGGCTTTTGGAAAGTCTCTTTCTAGAGGATACAGAGCAGATCTGCATGCCATAGAGTCCAGCTTCCATGCCATGTGCATCCCTTACATCATGGGAATATTGTGCGTGAAAAACGGCATGAACGTGTTGCATATCCATAAAGCATATTCTCCTGGAAATGAAACTCTATATACACTTTCACCCCCATGGACTGTCTCAGAGCTTAGCTGTAATGCTTGTGTGGTTATAAGGCACAAAAATCCTTCCTGAAGTGTAAAGAAAGGCTTTTTAATCCTCAAGTCTTACCATTTCTCCAAACACACACATTTGCCTACTAATGGAAATTATACACTTTCACTGCATTTCAGAAATTCTCTTTCAATATCTCAACCATTCATTTTGCTTATGTATCTTTTGCCAGAATAAAGGCAGAACATAAAATACATAGTATATGAACGCATGAATTATATTACATACTCACATCATAATTATTTTGAAACAAATATAATTCTTTGGCTCAGAACTGGCATAGCTTTAGTTGATGTCCACAGGAACTATTTATTTAAATGCCTTGACTGATATAAGAGGTGATCAGCCTCTCAATAGCCAATAGCTTAAGAAACTGTAGATAAAAATCCCTTTATGCTCCTTGACTGAAAATAGCCCTTGATCTATAGAATCATGAGAAAACAATCCAAATACATTTCCACATAATGCCAATAACTGGGGGGAAAAACAGCATGTTTTCCATATTTATCAGTTATTCTTAATAATTACTGCTAAAACCCCTGCTAAGGTAAGTTGGTACTTCTATCATTTTCACACAAAATGTTAATTTGTGTATTTGTTGAGTAGCTTATTCTGTTTTATGTCATCCACCACAGTCACCTCTTGGTTATGGTGAGGAGCCGTGACAATAATAACTAATGAATCCTCCATATTTAGCCAGCATATGTGACAGGTTAAACAACACACTTGGCTTCCCAGGTGACTTTTGCTCGGCTTTCTAGTTGTGGTGTTTTGTTGGTTTATGTGTTCTGTCTTGTTTTACCTTTTTATGATTTTGTCTTTCCTAGACTGGATATTGAACAGGAGAAAATGGGGTTATGAATCGAGTAAAGCCAGCCTCAGGTTTGAAACCAACTATAGACAATCTAAAAACAGATCATTTGCAGGGGAGGAAGCAAGAGTTGACCATCTGCAAATCAGCTACCAAAAACATGTAGCTCCTGGTATTCTGAATACAAATTCTCCTTCTAAGACACCAAGGACAACAAACAGATCAAAAACTTAACCTTAGGTCAGCGACACCACAGCCAATGAATTTGGGAATATGCTTTCCAGATGACAGCAAGACTCCACATAGACATTATTTGTCTTAAACATCTATTCTCTTCCCACAGGCCTGAAAAGGGGATGCTTGACTCTCACTTAGAGCTACTGCTCATTAAATATTAAATGCTGCTCATGTTTTTTCAAAACAACCAATTTCTGCCCTGGAATTAATATATTTATCTATAAATAAGGTGACCATAGTTCTAAATCTCACATAGAGCCATATTGGCATACTTTTATGAAGATACTGTGAGAAATAGGGACTGCTATGGAAACAAAACCAAGCCAGAAATAAAATTCATATCACAGTCCTCATCTTAATTTACTTTTCAGAAGAACATAGTCCCATTTACTGCAAAAATAGCTCTGCTTCCTTCAGCCTTGAACACAAACCATAATCAACCTTCTTTCACAAAGAAATACTGATTTCCATACTAGAAAACAGGATTATCTTCTAACCTGTGGCTACGCTGGTCTGGAAAATCTTGTGCTTAGAGTCAAATTTCTTTTCAGGCAGGAAAACCAAGAGGTACCTTGCATCCACATCAAATGTCCCTTGCAGAATTCAGAATGATTTTTGGGTCAAGGAGATTTCCTGGAACAGGCCCCTTTGTCACTGAATGACACCCCGTAATCATTCTAAACTGTATCAATGAAAAAAAAAAAAACAACATAAAGAGGATGTTACACTCTGCTCCCTGCATGTGAGCACATCACTACAGGTTCACTTAAAAATGTAAACTACATCTACCTATATTTCCCACTTTACCTAGGACTAGCTGCAATGTGAGTGCAAAAGATGCATCAGAGTCCTGAACATGAACAACAGTGTTACTGTTTGTGATTCTAATGCAATTAGAAATAGTTTTCCATTGGTTAATGTTGACTTAAACATGGGAAAATATACATCTTCGTGCACAGTATTTTCCTCACGTGTTTTCTGTTTCTGTAATGGGCTCTATTTCACTGCAGGCTGAATGAAAAGATTTCCACAAAGCTTCAGTGATCCTATTTAAAACAAATTTGACAAGGAAAGCAGTAGCACTTGTGAAATACTACAAGTGTCTAGGCATCAAATAAGTTCCCCAGGATAGGTCGAAACAGTGTTTACTGACAAGACCGCACAATAACAAAGCAAGACATCAAGATGTTTACTTACCAACTTTCACCATAGGAATTCAGCTGGAGACTGAGGAGTTATTTTTCATTAAAGGAATCCCTTCCCTTTCGAACAAACAGCTGCAAAATGCATCCTATTCATTCAGCTTAGTTTACGTTCTAAAAAAACTCAAACTCAAACGCCCGGTCCTGTCAGGTTAAACAGTGACATTTTTAAACTATCTTTCTCTTATTACTTAACTACAAAATCAAGGCTAGTACAACTTGTGAGGTATTTAGGAAATATCAAGCTATCCTACTACTTCCTTCAATTCCACAGTAGAATTTTGGTGCTGAAAGGAAATAGGTGAGAATGTAGCCCAATAACCTGGTTCTACACTAAAAAAAATTTAAAAATCCTGATAATCAAGGAGATGAAATGATTTACCCACATTTAACAAGCCAGCTCTCTTGGCTCCTTAGAGCAGCTGTCAGCTCTCTAGCACCCACCGGCTCCCTTTTACAGAAATTTTAAAAATATATTTATTTTCCCACTCTTCCCCATAACTGTTATAGGTAACTATTTCCTTTTCAAGTGTTTGCAAAAGAAAACAATGCATCTACCCTTGAAAACATTCTGATTAGAATGACCCTCAAATAGTGTGCTTTTGATAAGATTTGTTATCACCTGAAAGTCAACAAAAGGATGGCGGATCCCTGGAATTCAGACCTCTATAGGGAGTCAATTCTCTTTTATCTTAAAACCAAGTATGTTTGGTGGTCTCGAAGAAGATACAGTTTCCTAAATACTAATACTAATTTCCTAAATTAGTTAGACACATGGCTCCTGGAAGCACATACGTCTGTACAAAATTTTCACAAATGGTTCTACAGCCCTCTACCTAGCTCTGTCTTGGAAAAGTGCTATAAATCCACAGCTGCACTGGACATCCCACCTCCACAAGTTCTCTGTAAGAGAAGTGTTTCATAAAGAAGTGTCTCTATACACATCTTAAGGGCTTAAAAGCCTCTTTCTCAGCCCGGGATCCTGATCCCAACACCTCCAAATAAATGCATTTTACGGGGAGGAAATATGCATTTAGAGGTGATCTACTAATACTTGTTTTAAAAGTTCATGACATCACAATTCTTGACCTTCTTACCCTAAGAAAAACTTGTAAAATAAAGGCAAGCCCTAGGAGGTCCAAACAACTACATTTGCTGGATTCTCATAATTATGACTATAACATGTATCATCAATTAAATAATATCTATATATATATAACTTTTCAAATTTTAAAAAAGAGGTATCATAGAAACAGTGAAATACAGTACATTTTCCTTTCCAAACATAGCCAAATGATTGCTATTGCTATTATAGAAAGTTCAATAAACGCCTTATGCTAGAAAACCCTTAAATTACATTAAGATATAATCTTACTTAGCAGGCTATATCATAAGATACATGGTACCTTGTTCAGGGTCAACTTTTTATACCATGACATACTTAGTCTACTGATGACAGGCTATCTTGTGTCTGCACATCAATGTCTTGTAAGGACCTCAAAGTTAAAGAAACCACCCATCATTGTTTACAGTATCTTACTAAGTAGATGTATGCTCATGGGTTCTTAATTCCTTTTTCTCTCAGAGAAAGATTAAACCATTGAGACATAATGTCAGGCATTTTTATGGAACTCAACATTTCAGAGTTTTTGCATATTCCCATTTGCTTTCCACCACTCCGTAAAGTAACATACTTTCTGTGCTGTCTTTTTCACTAAGAAATGTGGATACAGAGGTGTTAAAGTGACTTTTCTAAATAAATGGTGACCAGGCTAAATAGTCTCACTCCAGGTCTAACGCTTATTGCATTTTTGTCCCAAACCCAAAATAAGTTAAAATGCTAGCTTTTAAGTCATATTATAAGACAGCCTTTTCTTGTTTTGTCATTCGCTATTGTCCACTATTGATCCTTGATCTTTGGTTTTCATATTTAAAAAAAAAAGAAAAAAACAACTCTTGCTTGCTGTGTTTTGTTCTCCAAATGGTGTTCTAGAAAGTGTTTCTCTATAAATTATGGGGAAAGGGTGAAAAAAAGGGTATAGCTTTACTTTTAACCCTAATGTTGGATTTACTTCAAGTTTTAAATAACATTAAAGGAGAAGTAAGATTCATATAATAATTAAATGATGGCCTGGGTTAAAAAAAAAAAAAAAGCTTGAGAAAGGCCATTCTAAGTCATTTTCTCTGTTTGTTTTTGGTTCATAATTGTCAGAGTTCATTATGTGCAGGAATAATCTATGCAGTATTTGTTTCTCCAGAGCTCAGGACAACCATTTTATAAAGAGCAAAAGTTCAACATTGGAGAGTAATCCTCTTATGTGTTCCAAGTTTTCTAGTCTATTAGCTCATCATGACTTAATAGAGCAAGGTCAATCGCTAGTTGTTACCTCACACCCTAGAACATCGTGTCATGAGTTAAATGCATTATATGTGTCACAAATTCCTTTTATGATAGTGATGTTGAAACCACATGTTTTGACACAATTCTTTCTTACATCCATTTAGTAAATAGAATGCTAAAATCTGAGGTGAATCCACATTCTGTTTTTATGTAGCTGTATAAAAAAATAAACTGAATAAATCTAGCATAATTTATGTTGTACATTTAATGGAAAAATCTTAAGCCATAATCATTGTAGCTGTTGGGCATCTTCTTCAAAATCTCTCAGTGCATGCATTAGCTTTGGTTAAATTATTCTGGAGTTAAAAGGCAGGAGAATATTTTAAATGGTATGGTTTCAGAAGCATCATTTTAACAGACCAATTTCAAAAGATTCAGGAGCTAAATTTTACTCCATAGTCCCTTTGTAGATCAGTTATTTAGATTGTAAAAGAGGAGAGAATGCGTGGTCATTAGTCTCACAGAGTGAAAGGAAGAGAACAATAAAATAAGACTAAAAAAAAAATCATTCTTCCAATGATTGTCATTGAACTGTTACATGAGTAAACATTCACAGTATGAAGTCTCTTTCAATCTCCAGTATATAAAGTAGTGCAAAAGAAAAAAAAAATCCAGTCCTGTTACCTGTGAACAAAATTAGTTACATTTTGTCTGACTTCATTTCTTCTATAATGTTAGACATTTGCTGTTAAATCTTCCCCCAAATTAATAATAAAATATAATCAATTTCTAAAGGCCCTTGCAGCCTTTTTAAAAGTTAATTTCCAGTTAAAAATAAATTTTAATTAAATCCAAGATAAAATTGTGACCTATATTCTATTAAATAATTCACTTTCTTTTTTTCTACACAGTAATTCTTACAATTTTTTTAAAAAACCACTACAGAATCCAAAGACATAGGAGATGCTATTAAAGCACTGATAAACAACTGCTCAAATTCATTAGTTCTTACATAGTAAATACTTCAAAATGCCAACTTTTCCCGTCACTGCACAATTATTAACAATGTTGACAATTAACTTACACATACTCTCTGACACACACACACACACACACACACACACATTCCCTCCATGGAACCTTCATTACTGTTAACATCTTTTCCGGTTAATGTGCAAAATTCTTGCATTCTAATAAAAAATATAAAGATAGATTTGCTCCTATATAAGCCTCCCTCTTCTCCAAGATGCATCATTTATTTGATATGTAATACAAGTTTAGTAACAATTATGCCTTGTATAACCATTAAGTGGTATACTACTGTATGCATTGGACTCATTTGCATATTTCATTTTCATAACTGCACTCTCTATGCATAAATATATTTGGAGATGCTGGGGGGGGTGCAGTGGCGGGTGGAGAAAGCAATTCACACATCAGTCTCCACAGCCTTTGCGTTAGAACAGTTGTTTTTGTCTGTCTCACTCTCATCTCCCTTTCCCTGACACTTCTCTTCCTTGGCACACAGAGATTCCTTAACTCCTTCTTCCATCTCTAGATACTCTGACTTGTCCCCCAGGGAAGAAGAAGTAGAGCTCCGAAATTTCTTGAGCAAATTAGAAGGGAGGTATGGGCAACTGACTGCGTTCTGCGTCAGCTGTGTCTGTTCCTCATTTTCAGTCTCTCTGTGGTAGAAATAGTTAAAGTTAGAGACAATCACTGGCACTGGCAAAGCAATGGTTAAGACACCAGCAATGGCACACAGGGACCCCACAATCTTGCCCCCCACGGTGATGGGCTTCATGTCCCCATAGCCCACAGTTGTCATAGTCACCACAGCCCACCAAAATGCATCCGGGATGCTTTGGAAATGGGTAGTGGGTTCATCAGCCTCTGCAAAATACACGGCACTGGAAAAGAGGATGACCCCGATGAAGAGGAAGAAGATAAGAAGGCCCAGTTCCCGCATGCTGGCTCTGAGGGTGTGGCCCAGGATCTGCAGGCCCTTGGAGTGCCTGGAGAGTTTGAAGATCCGGAACACTCGGACCAGTCGAATGATCCTGAGGATGGCAAAGGACATGGCCTGCTGCTGCTGACCGCTGCCACCCCCCTGCTGCTGGGCCAGATCGGTGCCCAGCGTGATGAAGTAAGGCAAAATGGAGACAATGTCGATGATGTTCATGATGTTTTTGAAGAAGAGTGCTTGGCTGGGACACGCGAAGCAGCGAACCACAAACTCAAAGGAAAACCACACGATGCAGACCGTCTCCACGATGAAGAAGGGGTCATTGAAAATCGTGTGCCCTGAGTTCTCCAGGTGGGGTGCCGAGGTGTCGTTCAACAGCCCGCTGTGCCCACCAGCACTCAGTGCCATGATGAGATCCCTGTCGTCCCTAAACTCAGGCAAGGTTTCCAGGCAAAAGATGACAATAGAGATTAAAATGACCAGTACCGACACGATGGCTATGCCCCTGGCCGGACTGGAGCTCTCCGGATATTCAAAGAGGAGCCAAATCTGCTTTTTAAACTCGTTCTCAGGCAGGGCCCTGTCCTCCTCCTCTCTCACGAAGCCCTCATCCTCCCGGAACTTGAGCAGGGCCTCCTCCCCCAGCTGATAAAACTTCACCTCCTCGGTGAAGATGTCAAAGGGGACATTCACAGGCCTCTTGAGGCGGCCGCCCGACTGGTAATAATACAAGATGGCATCAAAGCTGGGCCGGTTCCTGTCAAAAAAATACTCATTGCGCAAAGGGTCGAAGTACTGAGTCCTCTTCTCAGGGTCCCCCAACAGAGTCTCTGGAAACTGAGCCAGGGTTTTCATCTGCGTCTCGAAGCGCAGGCCTGACACGTTGATCACCACGCGTTCACAGCAGTCGCTGTAGCGGACTGAACTGTAGCCCCCGCCGCCCCCGTCGTCCTGAGGCAGCAGGTCTGTGTAGGAACATTCATCGCCGTGGTCATCCTCACTGTAGTAAAACCTCCCCTCCTCTTCCTCCTCGTCCTCCTCGTCCTCCTCTTCCTCCTCCTCACTCAGCTCCCTCAGGATCTTCTCCTCAGAGCCGCTGGGCAGCAGGTCCGAGCAGTGGGGGAAGCTGCTCTGCCGGGGGTGAGCTTTCTTCTTCTCCGGCCGCTGCCGCCGCCTCCTCCGACTGCCCCGGCTGCCCTGAGGGTCGTGCGAGGTGCAGGCCCCCCGGGACTGATGGTGGTGGTGGGAGCCTCCCCCAGGCCCTCCACTGCCTTCCACAGCAGCCGTGGCAGCCGCGACAGCGGCGGCCGCAGCCGCCCGGGAGTGAGCCAGCCTCTCCCGCTCCCGGGCCCGCGCCTGCGCAGCGTACCCGTAAGGCATGTGACTGTTGCACCCTGAGCTCTCCGCACTCACCATCGCAACCTCCATGGTGGTAGCTGTCGGAAATGGCTGGCTCCAGATGTAGAAGAAGAAGAAAGGAAAATAGGGCAGCTTCTTTTCTCACCAAAGGAAGGTAAGTGTGGAACCCTTAAGCAGATTGCTTGGAAGACTGGGGATATTTTCAGTCCGACTTTGCATTTTCTGTTTTTAAATCAGCACGCCCCATGCTCTCTCTTCTTAGGGATTCAACATTGCTCTCCAGAGACAAACAGCCTAGCACCCTCGGGCCCAAGCCAGACAATGTTGGGGTCTCCCAGACACCTGCGTTTTAGAGTAGGTGTTGAAATTGGGCAATATGTCTGAGACGCGGTTGGTGATGATGCTGCAAGATTCAAAGGCGGCAGGTGTCTGACAGCCAGCACTTGTGCCTAGAAATATATTTTTCTGCCATGGAAACTGGCCAAAGCTAAGTCCATTAAATTTAAATAAAATGCAAATATGCCTTTAGTCTTAGCACTTGCCTCCTAGAGACGGCTTGACCCATGTTGAGATGTGGTTCAAAGTACACACAGCCATTGCTGCTCAAGAGTCTCTCAGGATGATCCTCCAGTCTCTCAAAGGCTTCCTGGACCCAGAGGCGATGCCCAGCTATCAACAGAGGCAAAGACCCTGGGAGGTAAAGAAGGTGCTAGTTGAGGAGTCAGCAGAAGCGAAACCAGCTCTGAGGTCTCCATAGAAATCAAGGCAATGCAGAGCATCCTTCGGCTAAAATCATACAGAAGAAGCACTGCACCTGAAAAAGGATTGAGAATAAGCACAGGAGAAAAATAAAAAAAGGAAACAAATCATATCAAGGCAACCGAGCATTTTATTCACATATACTTCCTTCCCTTTCCTTTAAGCAAATCGTATAACACACCGAGCAAGCATGACTTTTCAAGAGGATGAGGGAGGCTATTCTTAAATCTCCTTCTCACTAGACATCCTTCTTTCCTCTTCTTTGGTTGTGATTTCAGCTCAGTTTACTTTCATGGCAACTCAATTATTTTTCCTCTTTCCACTCTCGGTGGAGATGGGCCTCGTTTCTATCTCCCCCTTCACCGATGCCGGGTCTTAATACTGTCACTCTCTTCACTCCACAATCATCATGGAGTTAATTTAACAGCTGCCTCCATCATTCATTTATTTCAAGACATTTTTTTTAAAAAATGCTATCATAAAATGTTTTTGAATTGCTATCCCTCTCTATCTTAACTCCGGCTCGTGGAAGTCAGAAAAACCAAGTTTGTTTGTTTGTTTTAACGCAGAATCTACTACTTAATCAAGCTTTCAAACACTTAGTCTATGAAGTGTAGACAAGAACACAACATCCCCCTTCCCATATTTACAAGTATTAAATGAGATAATGGATGTTGCACAGAATGAATGGCAATAAACACTGGCTGTTATGCATAACATGACAGAGCCCTACGTTTTTGTTGTTTATCTACCCAGCCCCAAATGTTTATGGCCTTATGTCACTGCCAGAAACAGGGGAAAGACAGAAAATGAGGATATTCAGGACATTCTGAGACTCACCAACGGCCTGTATTAAGTTGGCATTGCCTGACTCCCTGAAGCATGTCCCTATTGTTTTTCTGTCCTCTGGATTCCTGAACACTCCCAACCACCCACAGCCTAAGAGCTAATCCTAGTTTCTACATCTGTAATAATCATCTTCTCTCTTTGCAATTCCTCCATGGTCATACTCTTCTCAGGGGACTATCTTCTTATTTTTTAAGTACCAGTTTGTATAAACTTCATTAGCCTAGTATACTCCCTCCCCCATAATTTAATCGACATCTCCCATACCTTTTCCTGTCTCCTCTCTTTCTCTCTCTCTCTTCCTGCCCACCTTTATTTCCTATCTCCCACTTGCTGATCACATGTCGCTTGCAGCCCCAATCTATTCCCACTGTCACCTGGGATTCCTAGCCCTTCTGCATCCCTAGTCTACTCTCCCAAGGTCCAGCTAATTCATGTCCTCAGCCAGGACCTATAAAAGCCCCTACCTCAATCTCCTGTCTCCTCTTGTTTCTTCATTCTGTCCAACAGAACTCCCAAGAATGCAGGGAGTGACCCAGAGAAATGGAGAGGATGGTGACAGTCAGAATTCAGGGCAGCTTCCAGTTTCTATTACTAGAAGCACTTGGAAAGCATCACAGAAATGGCTTTCTGAAGCCATTAACAGGATTCAACCCTAGACCACCTGCTGCTCCTTGCTGATCATGAAGCCTAGCAGCCTAAACACAGTGAATTTTATGAAGTGACAATCATGGAACTGCAAACAGAGGGCTTCCTGGTCATACATCCCTTGCCAATCACACATTCTCCTACGTTGTCCGGGGGTAAGAGAGGAGCTGACTGAGAGACAAACTCCAGAAAACACACCTCTGATGGTATCTCCCGTGAAATCCCCTTTCCTAGGCCTGAATTCTAACATCATTTCACAGTCTGAAAGGTTGACCCTCAGGGGAGTCTCTGCATTCTTACTTACAAAACCTGGAGTTATACTCACTGTGAGTCTTCAGGCTAACATCTTTTAAAGGTTTGCACAGGCCTAACAGCCTGAGAGTTTACTCAGTTTCTTCCCCAACTCCTCCCAAACAGTTATAATACACTATTTAAATAAAGCCCCCAGTGTAAACCAAGTGCCAGTATATTTAGATAATGTACATACTCTCCCCTGCCCAACTGATTCTCAGAAGACAATGAATTAGAGGATCTTCTAATTCACCACCAACTCCACAAGATATCTAGACCTACCCTTTTTTCTGCTCTACACCATATAAATTTGCATGCATTTATTTATTTAGGTTTGTCAGTTTTGCTTATCTAACTCCCTCTTCCACCCTACAAAAAGCAAATTAACTCCTTCTAATTGGCCACCAGTTACCTCATTACCCCTGATCAAGAAAGAAAAGAATAAGAAGAGAAGAAAAAAAAAAATCATTCCTCCCAGCAAACCAAACTGGCTTAACAATCTCTCTTCTTTCTCAAGGTATTTACGTTAGGACAATCTACTCAGGCTGATTCTCAGGAGCCTTTATAGGAGAGACCTTTACAGGGAAATTCCCCTTCCTCTTTAACACAATTAAACTAATAGGATTTTGCAGGCTACCTATTCCCCAATCGATGCACCCCCAAACAACAGCTAAGCATCCTGCCCCTGCTCCTCTCATCCTTCCCCCCACCCCAACAACAAGGCTGTTTTCATCTCTCAGTGCTAATTCCTGCAACTGTGTTAGGGTGGTACCTGAACCTTATCTGAGAAAGAGAGAGAAAGTGAGAAAAAAGAGAAAGAGAAATTGACATAGAGAGAGGGCAGCAGAAAGGCCAACACCGTGAGAAACATACACTTCAAGGCACGCCATTTACACAGCCCCTGTGTGTTGCTCAAAGGCTTGGAAAAAGCACGCAAATCCAAACGTTGGGCGAGGCAGCAATTCAGACCCGTTCACCAGCTGTTCCCAAAGGAATGGAACCTGCGAGGCTGGAATGAGGCAAAACGATGCTAAATCTTAGCCCCACCTCAAACGACATCTTTAATCGCGCCCTCGCCTCTAGACCTAGGTTCCCGCTAGAGCACCTTAGGGGGAGCGCACTCACCCCATCCCCAGGGTTGGGAAAATAACAACTGTTGGCCCCCCAGAGCGCCGCGCAGCATCCGCACCTCCCTTCTCCCACCTCCTGGTTTATTTTTAACCGCCTTCCATTCATGCCCTTCTGTCACATTCCCGATATTATTTACCCCTCAAATGTCCACAGTTTCTTCTTAACAGTCAAAAGAGGAGGGTGAAGGAAAGACAGGAAAGGTATCACACTTACCGTTCTTCGGCGGAGTGAAATACAAAAATAAAGAAAATTCCTCCGACTGGTTTGTTTTTCCCTCTCAAGCTTCAACAGCTGGAGGAGGGGAAGGATGATCTGGGGGGTTGGGGAGAGAGTGGTAAAAGGAATCACTCCGGTTGGGCAGGTGGAGGCTCCAAAATGTCCAAGGAACAAGTTGTGTTGCGGGGCCAGGGGGGCACAGTCTTCGCTGCTGGAGCCTGGGGGTGGGGATGGGGCTGCCCCAGGAAAGACCCCGGGACTCCTGGTTCCTCTGGAGTTCAGTACAGGCAGGCTTGCCTGGGAAAGGAAGTAAAGGTTCCCCCGAGAAGAAGCAAAATCCTAGACAGCAGCGATCACTTGTTAAGCCCGAATGCCTCCTCCGACATCCATCCTCTCCCTCTCCCGCTGGCTGCTGGAGCAGCACACGCCTCCCCTGGCCGCGACGCGCCGGGCGGGGGCGGGGCCAGGGCCGTGCCGAGGGTGTGGCGTTCCCGGCCGTCGCCAGGAGCGCTTGGCGGCGCGCGGGGCGGGCGCAGTCACGACGCCGCGACTCCCCGCCCCCAGTAGGGCCCCTGGATCGCGGAGCCCCGGGAACTGCTCCGGGAGCTCTGGGCTGTAGCCCCCAGAGGCGAGGAGCAAGTCCCAGAGAAGTGTCCCCTTTGGACCAGCAATAGGGGTTCCGACGGCAGCTCCGGAGACCCCAGAGGGGTTGGGAGGGAGGAGAAGAGGCTCGACGGGTGGGGCAGTCCCCCAAACGGGGTGATTTGGGACATCTTCTCTCTCTGACTCGCTTTCTCTACCTCTCCCCTGGCGGCCGGTCCTCCTCTCCCTCCCAGAGCGGGTTTGTGGGGTTGGGGCCCCGGTACGTCCCGGGCGAGGCGGCGGGGCGAGCGCTCCCTTCGCCAGGCTGCCCGTCCTCCTTCCTCAGTCTCCGCCGGTCTTCTTTGCTCCCCGAAGTTGATTGGCTTCAGCTCCGGGATTGGCCTCGGGCGCACAAGGAAACGACTTTATCATGGAGGCGACCCCTCTGAGGGGAGAGCTGCAGAAACTAGAATCAGACCCAGACGAGGGCCAGCGCCCCCGAGACGGAACTCCGAGGGGTGGGTGGGTGGGCTGTGAGCAGGGTTTGCTGGGCGGGCGCGTCGCTGGGGGCTTTGGAAGGCGGAGGAGCCCTCCGCGAACCTGTGACGGCAAAAAAGAAATGCCACTGGGCGAGAGGTTTGACTCCGGGAGGTCTCGCTCGTTGTGGCCGGACCTCTACCCCTGGCCATTTCCATTTAAAACAAAAAAGTACTTGGGCGGGCAAGTGCTCCTGCAGAGGCGTCCCCACCTCGGGATGGAATCACAGGTTACTTATTAAGTGGCAGGTGTGTAAGATGCCGCGGGGCTTGGGTGTAAATATGCAATTCCCACAAATCCACTAAAAGAAAGGTTAGCAGTGGAAACGAATCGACACACACGCACACACGCCCAGGTGGTGGCCAAGTCGGTCTCCGGACACTACTTCCAGATCCCCAGATGGGCCAGCCGAGCGGTGGCGGCGCACGCCGGGACTGCTGGAGCAAAGACGACCTTGGGCTGCCTGGTTGGCACCTGGGTGGCCACTGTCGTCCTCAGCCAGCAGCTTTGTTCGAGGGCCCTATTGGGCCTCCTCCTTTTGTGGCGGTCAATTAATTATTAAGGGAAATATTCCCGAGCTGAATTATAGATATGCCCTGTGCTCACGCTCTTAACCACTGTTGGCACAGGGAAGGACGCCTGGAGGACTGCTTTATGTTGCTGTTTGATTTTTCCTTTATCTTTTTAAATAACTAAAAAGAAATTTTTTTTTGAATGATAATCAGTAAGAAGAAAAGAAAGATGAGGGGGGGAGGGAAATTAATAAAAGAACCTGGCGCCTGTCCTACTTTGCTAACTTCCTCCCGGTAGTGCGGGTTGAACTTCTGGCCTGGGTGTATTTACCAGTGATCTGAGAGCAAGGTAGCTCCACACTGGCTCCAGAGAGGCTCTTTGCCTCAATTCATTCCCTATTCTAATTCATTCCAGCAAGCAGGGAGGGCAGATTTCTCCAAACGTGAAAACGTTCATGTGCGCTGGCACAGAACAGTCTCTGTACCTCCACAATATGATGTAATCACAGCAGTTTCATCCAAATAACTCCTACTTAAGACCGGCTCATCAGAAGGATATTTCTTGGGATGGCAAAAGGCAGGGTGAGGGCACAGGATGTTGGGACCAGTTTCCCAAAAGCAATTTGTAGATCAATCCGGACCAGCGATGGAATGCTTTCAAGAAGATGAAAAATGAGATTGAATGATGTACTAAAGATGACAGGTATACTGAAGCTTGGACGTTTTAATTGGATCGTGTTAAAACGTTATGAATTAGACCTCCCTGTGCCATTTACTGTTTGTTCCTATCATGGCCCTGAGAGTATTAAAGTTTAAAATGCCTAAGGACTTTTTAAATATTTGCATTTCATAGGTATCAGGAATTTGAATTACTAAAGCACGGGAAAAACTACTCTCATGAAAATATGTATTCATTCAAGTCATAGGAGTAATACTTATAGTAACAATACTATATGGAGTAATATAAGACAGGTTATATTAATTGAGTGTCCACCTAGTACCTGGCTCTGTACTAAGGTCTTTAAAAGCATACTGTCTAATTTTAACTAAACTCTTTATATGGTAGGTGCCATTATTACCACTATTTCATTAGGGAAGGAAATTCAGGCTTACAATAGTGAACTTGCCCATAGGTAACATAGCTAATTATGTAGCATAACTAGAAAGAGGAAAAGAGAAGGAAAGAAACTGGGAATAGCTCAGTTCACCAAGGTGCCAATTTGTGCTTGGTCAGTCACTCTTGTCCTCTGGGCTGTCTAGTCCCATTTTCCAGAGGAAAGAAAGAATATGATGTAAATGTTGTCAATAACTGAGGCAAAATGCAAGTTTTCTGAGGAATTATGCCCCCAGCCAATGACTTGATTCCAGCCTGGGAAGCAAGCAATGTTAAGTTAACCGGTATATAATTAAGAAAATGCCAGCAAAGATACAGAAATGAAAAGTGTGCACATCCATGTTCGTCATTTGTATGAGAGTGATAATTAGCTTTCTTGCCATCTTTTGGAGGCAGTTTCTTGAACAGGTACTTCAGATCCTTTACAGCAGTGGTTCTCAACCTTCCTAATGCCACGAGCCTTTAATACACAGGTATCAAAACCTTGCGACCCACAGGTTGAGAACCGCTGCTTTACAGGTTTCAAGAATAAACTGCTTTTTCTGAGCAGGCCTATTTGTTGGGAGAGGTAAAGGTTTCGTTCTAGAGATACTATCCAGCTTTACAGAGGTCAGAGTAACCAGAATTACCTAAGAACCCTTCCATATCCGGGTAGTTGCTTCCCCGGACGTCATTCTCACCCTGTTTTGAGCAGGGCCAGTGCCGGCAGGCTCCCTTATATGATAGAGGCAACACACTATTACCACACACTGTGATTGCTTGATAACTTGTCCTGAATTAATAATGTACTTTAAAATCTGATTTAAGTCTTTATTCAATAGGAAACTTGTTTTGAGAAATGGTCATTTCAAAGGGGCTGAGTTTTAAGTTTCCCTTTGGGGTAACTCTCATTCTAAGGCAATCCTGGGGAGCTTGATGTATCAGTCCTGAGTATCTTGACATAACTTAACCAATGTTCTTTTAAAACTCTGCTTCATTCTCTTGACTTTCCTAGAAGATTTAAGATGGCAAGAAGAGTGAAGTTTGTGTGTCTGTACCAAGGCTGCATGACAACTCGTGAAGCCCAAAGCTAGGATTTCTTTTAACAACCATTTGCAAACTCAAGTGTCTTTTTTCTTCTTGGGGGAGGAAAACTTCTCCCCAGCCTGTATACATGTCTATGAAAGCCAAAGATACTTGAACCCACCCTTAGGGAATGTCTGTGTCAAATCAGTTTGCCAATCTTCTCAGGCAAAGTTCCTGCTGTGTTGCACTGGGGTAGTTGGAGACAGGGCCAGTGGATGGGCCAGAGGATTGGTTCAAAGGCAAACTTCACATACTCAAGTTACCTGGTCCACTGTGACCTCTTCAGTTTTCTAGGAGATTTTAGATGAAATCCCTTAGTGACTCTCTCCCATAATGCATTGCTCTATGAAGGTTTCTGATGATTTTTCATTGGCTATGAAGGCAAGGCGGAGGGCCCTATTACAAGAACCAAAGTATCAACTTGTTTTTTCCATGCTGCCTGTTTGGTAGCTCTATCAGCTTGATTGTTTCACTGGCTGATCAAAGAATTACTTTTCTGATGCCCTTTGCAAGGTATAATAACTATTTAGGCAGGGAGCTGGACTGCTTCAAGAAGAGACTAAATCACCTCCTTATGTTTTATGGGGAGCTTCTAGCAGTTAGCATTCCCCTCTTTTTCCTGACAGCTGCATGAGCATGGAACACGAAGAATCCATTCTTAGAATCAGTATATATATTGAGCCTTTTTCCTTTCCCAAGCTGAAGAGCTTAGCCAATGCTTCAAACTCTGCTTCTTGAGCTAAAGTGCTTGGGGGGAGTGTTTTTGCTTCTATGGTCTGGTTTGGACTAACAGCAACATAACCTGCCCTGTGGATTCCATTGTCTGTAAACCATTCTTCATCTGAGTTTTTTAAGGGGGAGTCCTTCTGATCCATTCAGCCAAAATAGGTCTGTTCTCTACATAGGTGTGCACCAACATCTCAGGAGGGGCCAGGGAAGCAAACTGGTAGGATTCAGAGTCTGACATACCTTTACGGTCAAATCTGGGATGTCTAACACTAGTAAGGCTTGATATTGAGTTAGTCTACCTCCAGTTAATTAATGGTTCCCCTTTATTTCTAGCACACTTCAGACCTAGTGAGGAGTATAAACCTCAAGGGGCTGGTCTAGTATAAGTTTAGAGGGCTTTTTAACTAATAGGCCACTGGCTGCTACTGCTCTGAGGCAGCTAGGCCACCACTGAGCCAAGAGGTCTAATCATTTTGAGAAATAAGCCTTTGGCTTCTGAACAAGCCCTAGTTTCTGGACTAGAACCTGTGGGGCTTGGCTCAACCTCTCATGTAAAAAAAGAAAGAAAATGTTTCTTTAAATCCAGGAATCCCTGGGCAGGAGCCCACCATCCCTCAGACTACGAGTTTCATGGACTTGCTGGCAAGCCTCATTCCACTAAAACAGTTCCTTTTCTCCACCCTTGAGTGCACTATAAAGGCGTTTGGCAATGAGACCAAAGCTTAGCATCTGAATACAGCAAAAGCAGCCCTCCCTGGGAATCCTTGCAGCTCCCTTCTACTGCTGGAAACCCTTCATGAAGCAATGGCCTGCTTCCAGTCTGGGGCAAGCATTCTAGCTTGTGGAGTATTTATGAACCTCAGATACTAAACCTCTATGAGATCTAGGCCTTTGAGGAGGAGACCTTATATGCCCAATCAGCTAAAAAATTCAAGATCTTAATAGTGTTTTCTGAATCTTCACTGGCCATGAGCAAGTCATCAGCACACTGCTGTAAGGCTCCACTTGTTAGTTTAAAGTCGGAAGGTCTGTCACAAGGGCTTACCCCAAAAGGTGGGGGCTATCTCAAAAACCTGGGGGCAGCGCAGTCCAAGGAACTGGGAAGTTTCTTGGATTTCTGAATCCCTCCATTCAAAAATAATAGACAAGTGGAGTCTGGATGTAACAATATATAAAAGAAAGCATCCTTTAGATCCAGCATGGTGTGATATTGGGTGGACTCAGGGATCTGAGGAGGTATGTATAGAGATTAGGGACTTTACCACAAATGGACACAACTGAATCATTTACTGCTCTGAGGTCCTGGGCAAAGCAACATCCTCCACTTGACTTCTTCAGAAATAGGATTGGGGTGTTGTTACAAGAGGACAGGCAAGGCTGCATTAGCCCATGTTGTTGGAATTTTCCAAGAGGGGATGTGATCCCAATAAAGCTTCCAGCTTCAGAGGGTATTGGGGCTTGCATAGGTATGGTATGCTGAGCTTAAGTTTTACTCTAACAGGTTCAGCATTGATGGCCCATCCTGGAATGTCAGTGTCCCATACAAACTTGAACCCATATTTCTTCCAGGGCAGGAGGATAAATCTTTTACTCTTGGAAGCCAAAAGGACCAAAAAATAGATTCCCTTTTCAGGGGCTTCCACAACCTGCAGGGTGTCACCCTGGAGGGAAACAGAGCCTCCTAACTTGAATATGAAGTATCAACCTAGGAAAGGAAGGGGACACTAAGGAACATGTAGATGCAATTTTATCTGTTAAAGGAAAGTTAGACTGTCACACCTGGGGTTGGCTGTCTGTTCCCATCACCATGCAGTCAGCACTGGACAGAGGTCCAACAGGCAGGACAGAGTAGGCAGCTCCAAGACCAAAAGGAAATCAGTTTTTCTACCTGTTACACTAAGAGTGACCTGAAGTTTAGCAGTGGTGATAATGATGGAATCTTTTAGGACGGGAGCCTGCTGGCACATGGGCCCCGTCAGCAGGAGCAGGTCGCCTTCTCATCCAAGAGGCTAGCAATACAAAGAGTGGGCTGGGGAGGCCCACTCCACCCCAGCTTCCCAGAAAGGAGTAGGCAATCCTTCTTCCCCTCCTTCCTATAGTATGTGCATCGGTCGGGCCCCAATCCTGCCAACGCCGGCTGGGGTTTAGTTCCTCCTTGTCTGGGGTTCCTCTGCTGGCTAGGGTCACGTCATGGTGGACTTGTAATTATGGCAGCCAAAATCTATGCCTTTGTTTTCATACTCTCACCTTTTTCTTCCTTCTCCATCCAGTCCTGATTGTTAAAAAACCTTAAAGGCCTCCATTATCAGTGCCACCTGAAGGATATGGGGTCCAGCTCCCGGCTTGGGAAGCTTTGTCTGAATATTTAGCACTGCTTGGGTTAAAAGTGCATAGCAGAAGTGTGTGACTTTCAGCAGTCTTTGGGTCTATGTTAGTATATTTTCTGAAAGCCTCGGAGAACCTATTAAGGTACATAGCCAGATTTTTGTCTCTTTTCTGATTTGATCTCTCTCACTTTATCAGAGTTTACTGCCTTTGTTTTCTCATTCCCTCCAACATGCAATTAAAGTAATGGTTCATCCTTAACTGATCTCTCTCATCTCCATCAATCCACGGGAGGTTTCACTTGGGGACTGCCTCACCGATGCCCAGCCCACAGTGTGGCCAGCTTTAATCCAGCCTACTCATCTGCATATGCTCTAGCCTTTCCTAAGACTTGAGCCTTCTATAAGGAGTACAGCACTGAGTCAACATCACAAGGACTACATCACAGGAAAAGTTAGACTCAGCTTGATAAATTGATTTCTAAACTTATCGGGATTTTCCAAGAATCACCCAAGTAGATCCTTGCACTCTTAAGTCTGACATTGAAAAGGGCACATGTACCCGAGCTCCAGTTTCATCCATCAACTCTGTAAGGGGAAAGCAGCTCGTAGGCTGCTGGGGAGGTGAAGCAGCAGTTAGCTTATGGCCTGATTGAAGTCCATCAGGGACAGCAGTGGGGTTTCTGGGGAGGGGAAAGGAAAGGACTCCCAGCTTTAGCTCCCTACAGCCATGGTTCAGAATAGGAAGGAATAAAGCCTGGCTGGTCAAAAGGGCCCAATACTCCCACCTGCTCTGGAAAGGCGTTGTGAGGACAGGACCCAGGGAATCACAATGGAAAGTGGCCCTTCTCTCAGCTGCTATCTCACCAAAGAGAAACCACACAGACTCAGCAGGAGTCTCAAAGCTTGGAACCCTGGTATAATTTCATAAAGGCCTATACATATGGGATTTCAATCCACTTACTGGCATTTCTGCAACACGAGTCCAGGTGTAAAATGGTATTTTAAGTTAGGGTCCCCCTCTCAGGCCATTTTTCTTAGTCCTCTGGGGATTACTGGGGCCAGGCTGTATTACAGAGGAACATAAGCTTCTGCCTTTTTAGATTCAATTTAAACTGATCCTAGTAACTGAGGATGCTTCTAAAGGGGAATCTGTTTGGGTGCCTGTAGCATTCCCCACAACCCAGCTGGTGTCCTATGATGGGGGCATAGGGAGGGTGGGTGAAGTCCTCACCCTGAATGGTCACAGAAATTAGAGTTAATATTCCCAGTTCCACTCAGCCCTCTCTCTCAAGATCTCAGAAAAGGCCAAACAGACCAAGGAAGAGAGAGGGAAAGGAGTTTTCCGAGGGGGAGGCCCAATAGTTCTTACATTTAAAATCTTATTCCCCAATTTTCAAAATCTCCCAGGCTTTTTTATTTTATACCATCTCCAAGTAGAACTCACTCTATACCCACATTCATCAACACTGACTCTATAACATGATATGAAACGATGAATTAGACACACAAAAAGCAGGCAAAGGGGAATTGGTCTAAGAAGTAAAAGCTTCTGGCTCGGCGCCTGTGGCTCAACGGGCTAAGGCGCCAGCCAGCCACGTACACCTGAGCTGGCGGGTTCGAATCCAGCCTGGGCCCGCCAAACAACAATGACGGCTGCAACCAAAAAATGGCCGGACATTGTGGCGGGCGCCTGTATTCCCAGCTACTTGGGAGGCGGAGGCAGGAGACTTGCTTGAGCCTGGGAATTGGAGGTTGCTATGAGCTGTGATGCCATAGCACTCTATCCAGGGCGACAGCTTGAGGCTCTGTCTCAAAAAAATTAAAAATAAAAAAAAAAAAAAGAAGAAGTAAAAGCTTCTTCCTAAGAGTTGGGGAGGGTTGTTCACATGTGTCATAGAACCAGCAACAGAGGCGGGCTTTCTCTCAAACGACTGGCAAAACAGATTCCAAGCGTCAGAGCCCCATAGTGAAGACAGAAGTTGAGGAAGCCCCAGGAGGTTTCAAAGTTCAAGACAAAACAGAAATCCAGATTACGGGCTAGTACATCACTGACATGAGAATGAGAGACAGCTCACTAGTTCAAAACCAAAAGGATCAGCTGGCATCCCTCCAGCTGCCCACACCGAGGACTAAATGGGTGAACTGCCAGTGGGAATCAGTCCTAGCACCTAAATGTAATAGGAACATAACCAAAAGCACAAAGAGCTAATCACCCAAATAGCAAGACTTATGATGAGCCATAACCATGTATGAAGAGAGAGAGGAAAAGAAGGAGGAAAAATAGGGAGGGTGGGGAAAGACAAGGAGAGAAGGAAAAAGAAGGCGGACCGGCCTGGTTCTGGACCCTAAACACTGAGGTGCCAATCTCATAAAGCAATGGTCCAGAGCAGTTATCTCTGCTCGAGCCTGGCACCAGGTCAGCCAAGTCCGTCCTGCATCCTTGGCGGCCTAGTCCCATCTGGGGTGGCACACTGTGTTACCAAGGCCCCTGGGTTCTTGTGATTTCCCCCAGGATAGAAATCAAGAGAGCCCCAGATATAGCTGCAAAGAATAAAGTTGATTTGGCTTGTGCACAAGGGAGCCTGCACTGGGAAAGGGAAAGTTTGGGCTTCTCCCTGAGGATAGCATGGACACTGGTTTTATAGGCTTTTTCTAAAGGGAAGGGTTATGTCAAAGCACGTATGCCATGGGGTCATTCTAGCGCCTGCACAATAGCTCTATGTACTTTTTCATGCATCAGATGTAACATTAACATTTTAATCCCCATTCTGGGTGTGATTTTAATAATTTTTAATAATTCATTTTAATAGTAAATAAAGAAAAGCCTACTGTAAGTTGAAGCTTTAACGTAACCATGCCTGCAGGGGCTCCGGAAACATCTCTCACCCTCTAAAGCAGGAACTTGTAGTTAACAGCGTTTGGTCTCTTGCTTCTCACTGAATAGAAATTCAGCAAGCCTTGGCTTGAAGAAGGGGATTTGGGCAAGCCTGGGTTAGAGCAAGGGGCCTCTGCTCTCTTCCTCTGGACCTCGTCAAAACAGGGAAACCAGCCAGTAGGCCTGTCCCATAACTAAGCCTTAAACTTCTGAGTCTCTCCAATGCCGACAGACTCCATGCTCGTGATGATAATTCCGTGTGGTATGGTCTAGACCACAAACTAGTGGCCGCCACAGATATACAGACAGATTAGGAAACAAGGGGATTCATGCAACAATGGAGGTGTGATAAAGAGTTCCCATGCACAAATAATAGACAGCATCTAGTCTGGGGGAAGTAAGCAAGAATTCCCAAGGAAAGGGTAGATATGCCTCAAAATTAGTGAGAATTGGAGCAGCTGCCATGGAAAATACATGGGCACGTGATGTCTAGGGTGGAACAGAAGCGACTGGAGCTGGAGACATAGGTTAGGTCCAGCTGAAAATAGCATGCTCCTCTCCTAGCCTTGGCCCCATCCCTCTCCTTTCTCCTCTCTCTCTCTCTCTCTCTCTCTCTCACACACACACACACACACACCTCTTTGTCAATTTAAATAATTTCTTCGTAAAACCAACAAGAAACATTTCGTTTCTCTCCTTGAAATTCTTTTAGAGATTTCTAGAAACTCATATAAATAAGCAGTAGCAGAAAAATTTTCTTGCTGATGACCAAAAAAACCATCTGTCTTAATCCAAAGACCCTCTCTTCTTCGGAGAAGAAAGAAAAATTATTCTTTTGCCTTTATTAGTCATCAGCTAGTCAAAATTCTTTAAGCTCTTCACAGCCCAAATGTACCTATTACCACAATGAATGTATCCTTGGCTTTGAATCCTCTCAGTGGCAATACAAATGTTCCCGATCACACTATGAAGCTTTTGCTTACATAGAAAGGGGCAGAGGGCAGCAGGTCAGTCTTTGCACAAAGCACCATAGGAGGCCGTGTGGGACACAGACTGGTCCATTGTCAATGATTTTGTTCTCTCTGAGGACTGGGCCACAGCGGATTGCAATGTTCTGTTACTCTTCTCTCTCCCCAACAAGCCTGTGACACCTCCCTGAAAACAGGCACTCCACCCCAGCAACTGGAGCTGTTCTTGATCTGGAGATAATGTGAATGAATAATGGAAGAGACTTCCCTTTGCCAAAAAAGTTCACTGAATGTCTTTGGAGAGAATGAAAAGATGACCACTTTTTTCTCCTGCCTATCCTGGCCTCTCAACCCGTCTGACTTTTAACGTCCTGAAGTGATGGGAGGGTGAGAAAGACCTAGATGATTTGGATCCATTTTTCCATTCCCAAATTTGTAGATGGAGACACTTTGAGCAGCCCATAATTCCTTGTAAGCTGTGAGTCACTTAGCTATTTTTTTTTCCTTGTAGCTGAATGATTCAATGACTGTTCAGCACCGCTTCCCATTCCATCTTCTGCATATTGGTACTGATCAGATCTCGAGACATCAGAAAAGCATATTTGTTTCTTGTAACAGTGAGTGTCTCATTCCAAATGGGCTGCTGTAACAAAATGCCATAAACGGGGTTGCTTATAAACAAGGAATTTATTTTGTACAATTCTTGAGGCTGAGAAGTCCAAGATCAAGATGCCAACAGATTCTGTGTCTATTGGGGACCCTAATCCCTTCTCAAGTGGTCCCGCCACCTAATGCCATCACTTTGGAGGTTAGGATTTCAACATCAGAACTCAGAGTGGACACATTCAGCCCGCAGCAGTGAGGAAATACCAAGCCAGGAGAAAAGACTGACTCCTCATTCCCTGTCTGATCCCAGCACTGTGCCAGGCACAGTGGGAGTGAGACAGCTGTTGCCTGCCCTGTGTGGACACTTGCAGTCTAGACAGCACAAAATGGGTCCATTCACTGGCATGGTAAGGCTCTGATAGAAGTAACACAAATCATAGAGAGAAGTGGCACCTAATTGAAATTATAAAGAAAGGTCCTCAGGACGGAAGAAGTCTCATGGCAAAGGCTTACCAAACAAGAATAGCATGGATGAGAGTAAGTAAAAATAAGCAGAGGATCCAATATGGAATAGGAAAGGGGAACAGTGGAGAGGCACTTAGATATGCCTTGCTTAAGCTAGGCTTTATGAAAAAACACTGCAGGTCAGAATTCTCAACCCTTTTCCACCTCTACACACAGGACAGATGTACTTTATAGGCACAACACATTCCCCTGTGCAAACTCAGATTAGCAGCTGCAGCATTTACTAAATAGACTGAGTGACAGGCGTTTCTGGGTCTCCTGGCTCCAATGACATCCTTCTCTCCTCCACTTACGAATGCATTTCAGAAGCCAAGTGGGGGAAATTGAATTGGCCTCACCTTAAATCATCTCAGATCAAGTTTTCTAAATGCAAATCTAACAAGAGATGTCCCTTTTTAATTGAAGTAAGAGTATTTGCAAACAACTCACTGTTAACACTGATATTGTGATGCATCGTTGGTGTTGAGATCCACTCGGTTAAATATACTATAAAGAGGTAAAGTAGAAACACTGTTTGAATTCTTTCCTCTGTTTTATTTATTTGTGGTTAGGAAATAGGGCAGTTGTGGAGACCTACTGAAAATGAAGTACCAACCTTGGTGCAGATGAAAGTCATCCATAGGCTTTTCTGTTGGCACCAATCAGGAGCAAACTTGGGACACAGGAGAATCAGGCAAGGTTTAGGTGTGAAGTGGTGTTTGAGTTCTACACACACTACTACCACCATACCATCTGCAGTTACTCCTAATAGTTCATGTTCAAGAGTTTCCCCCAGTTACCTAATTGTGGGCCTTTTTCTTTAAACTAGAAGTTATGATGAATGTCCAAAAAAATATTTTCCAAAATCTCTAAAGGGCTTTTTGAACACAGTCAAAGACATTAGTAAAGGCTGGAGTCTATTCTCTTAAGTGTTGGCTCCTTCCCTCTATCTACCATTTTGATTTTGATCAACACACTTTTCCCAAAGATAGGCATCACCAAAGCTCACAGATCACCCTGTTCTCCAGCATAACTATATTTTGATGCCTCTTGTAGGCCTCCAGCACCTCAATGGCTTCTTCTTCATTAGACCAACATTTGTTCTGATTTGGTTAAGTCTTAGAAAAACCTTGTCCAGCAAATGTTTCTCAAAACAAGGACCATACTTAGAAGAAGAGTGTTCCCCTGTGGGTGAAATGTCTACTGAATACAGATTAGTTAGAAAACCTATCCAAAATTATCTCTGCTATTTGCTCACTTTTTTTCAACTCCTGGCTAATGATAGAAACATAATTCTAGGGATTAGATAGCTTATATATTTTAAAAGAAAAAACCAAAACAAACAAAGCTGAGAGTATGAGTGTCATTGGGATGCTAACTTATAATTTCTCATTGTGGACTCTGGAGAACAGCACATAACACATGAGTTTTATTTACACTTGACGCTCCTCCAATTAATTTCTCAGTCAGCCTCACAAATCAGGTTTTGTTCTGAGCAAGCACAGAGATCCCAGGCTATCATCTCTGAGGGTCAGATGGGGGTACAAACACTGCCTGTTTCCTTTGGATGTTTCTTAAGGAAAGAGGCCTCTTTCTGAAATCATATGCAGTAACACTTGAAAGTAAATTTATAAATTTACAGAGAAATTTTAATGTAAGCCCTTGGAAAGAATATAAACATTTGACCAAAGCAATTACTCTTGAATTGCTTGAGGGTCAGATCCCTCGAGGGGTTGCAGGGGTTGCAGGATTCTCTCTCTAGCCTCTTGGCTACAGAACCTCCAGCAAGACACTTAACCTTTGTACGCCTCAATTTTCTTATCTGTAAAAATGGAAACTACAGCATCAGTCCTGTTTCACAACATCAAGAGTGTGGATCATATGAGAAAAGATATAGGAAAGTGTTATACAACTATAAAAATACAACATAAATATAAGACATCATTATTTTAAAGCAGTAACCATCTGTCATGGACTGAATGTTTGTGCCCACTCCCCCCAAATCCATATGTTGAAGTCCTAACTCCCAATGTGATGGTATTTGGAGATGGGGGCCTTTGGGAGGTAATTAGAATGAAATGAGGTCATGAGGCCTCATGCTGGGATTATTCCCCTTATAAGAACAGATACCACTTGGGGGAGCACACAAAGCAAAGGTCATGTGAGGATACAGACAATGACAGCCACCTAACAGCCCAGAGAAGAGTTCTCAGAATGAAATTTACTGTGTTGGTACCTTGATTTTGAACTTCTCCGCCTCCAGAACTGTGAGAAAATAGATTTCTGTTATTTAAGCCACCCAGTCTATGATACAGGTTAGACAATCCAAATCTGAAAATCTAAAATTCAAAATGCTCCACAAGCCAAAACTTCTTGAACACTGACATGTCACTCAAAGGAAGTGGTCATTGGAGCATTTCAGATTTTGGAGTTTTTGGTTAGGGATGTTTAGCTAATAAATATAATGCAAATACTCCAAAATCTAAAAAAAAAAATAAATAAATAAAACATTTATGGCCCTAAGCATTTTATATAAGGGATACTCAACCTGTATTTTGTCATTGTAGCCTAAGCTAAGGCACCATCAAAACTAGGTCACAGATATATAGACTGTTCTTAGTAGCAAGTTTTGCTATGGTACCTGAAGCTCAACAACCCATTGGCTAGAAATGGTTCCTAAAGTTTCTGTCAGGAATTGATAGAATTATTAAGGTTTATAATCAACCTGCCAGTTGATAACATGGTAGTCAAGCTTTCTTAGGCCTTTATAATCTAAATCAATGTGGTATTTCGGGCAGTTTTTTGTAAAATGGTTGTAGATAACATCAGCTTACATGTTCGGAATTTTTTTTTTTTTTTGTAGTTTTTGGCTGGGGCTGGGTTTGAACCCGCCACCTCCATCATATGGGGCCAGCGCCCTACCCTGTTGAGCCATAGGCACTGCCCAGTTTCAGAATATTGTTAACAGTAATACCATTTATTCATTCAACAAAACGTTACTGAGCGTGATGATAGAGTCAAATGGAAGGACCCACCAAATAGGATGTCCCACCCAGGGAAGAGAGAATGTGCCCACCCCCCTCTTAAAACCTCCATTGCCTTAACCCATGTGCTGACTTCCTTCTCGAGCTCAGCTCACCTGCACCCAGGTGGAAATAAAGTCCGATGTTGCTCGCACAGAACCTGGACTCTGTTTTCCTTCATTCACATTTTGGAATCATCTTTTATTTTTGGTCTTTGACCTCTCACATCTACTTTGTCTCAGGCATTAATCTAAATACCAAGCAGTAATGATAAATGAAGACCAAGACCTTTACTCTCAGATAAACAGGAACATTTCAGGCAACAATAAATGTTCTGAGGAAAATAATACAGGATAATGGAATATTGGGGCAGGGAGTTGCAACTTTGTTGGGGTAGCTAGGGAGAAGGCTTCCTGAGGCAACCTCTGAGCTAAGGACTCAAGAAAACTTGCCATGTGATGATCTTGGACACTGGAAAGCAAAACCCTTAGCCAGGGCAAGAGCGAATGGGGTTCAAACATTGAAATTTGGGGAGTTAAATAACAAAAGCTTCCTGGAAGGAGCCTGGTGAACTCATCAGATCTAACACACCAGGGTCCTAATACAATTTAATCCTATCACACCCTACCTAGTACATTCCAAGTCCAGATCCCAAAAATCTCTCTCTCTCTCTCTTTCTCTCTCTCTCTTTTCCTTCACTTGGCACCTAATTCAAGGCTCATTCACTCTTTTTAGTGTCTTGAGAAGGTTTGGAGTGTGCCCCTAGGAGGAGAGAGAGAGAGTTCTGAGCAGGAGAGAGGAAGTGTTCACTGTTCTACATCTGAATCCTGCTGCATTTACATAAAAGGCTGTGATGATTGCTAACCCCAGGGGTCCGGGTTTGTGAAAGTTGTTAACAGATTCCTTTCCTGTCTGGTGCAGCTTATACTTTGAAAGGCAGGATGTACTATGCTCTGTTACAACTTCTGTTTCACTAAAGGTTCTTTTGGTAGCAAGGAATAGAAATCAGTTCAAGTTAGCTCATATATAAATGTGGTAAAGTTTTAGATCCTACAGGAATCCAGAAAAGAAGAGCTGAGGAACCAATGATAAAACTGATGATTAACCAGGTTTCTCCTCTCTCTCACCTCTCCACCTCCTGCCTCCCTCTCTCTCTTTCCCTATCTTTCTTTCTCTCTCTTCCTCTCACCCGCCTTTCCTTGTCCTTCTCTATCTCCGTTTCCTCCCCACTCTTTTCTCTCTCTGCCCTGGGTCTCTGCTTTCCCATGCCCTCGTGCATGTAGGCCCATAATGGCTGACGTAGCCCCATTGCTACATGACCTTTCATTCAACGGTCTTTCCCTTCCTTGCCTTAAAATTTCCAAAAGAAGGAATCTAATTAATTTACCCATCTTTTTGAACCAGGCGACTTAAATCCCAGCTTACCTGGTCAAGTCCCTTATGTCTCAAAGGAGAAACATTCAGCTGGGTCTGTGGGTGAGCTGAAATTTTCTGAATAGGGACCAACACAAATCCAGTGCATTAATTGTGACAACAACATGCCTAGTTGCATTAAGATCTTAGGAGACTCTTAAATATTCATACTTAAGTCAGACCCTCAGCATGCCTAAAATTTGCACATTCCACATTAGAAGTTTATTTTACACTTGAGTTGCAACAGACTAGTATACAGTATTACCCTGAAATTTTGCAGTATTTTGTGAGGTTTTGTTTTTCTTTTTTCCATAGCTAATAATTTTATTTTCAGAATGTAAACATTTGATAGCCTCATTAAAAATTTATAGGAACAAGAAACAAACTGAAATCCCTGAACAAAGAAGTAGCTCTTTGATCACTGGTGAGCACTTTAAGTTTCTTGGCTTTTAAGGAATTACTAAATCAGCTCATTGGCTGATAAACTCCAGAGGAAAAATATTGTCCCTCACCTGTGTGTCTGCGCCTGGCTCTGCACTGACGTATGGGAATGCATCCTGTGTTTATGTTGTCTTCTATGTTGTGTGTAAGCTATACTGGGAAAGCTAATTATTAAACTCTGCAAATGCACCCAGAGGCTACTGTGAGCAATGCATCAAAAAAAAATATCTAAAAATAACTAAGTAATAAATAACCATTTGCAGATGGGAATTGTTCCTGCAGTTTTCTAAACAACAGCAGGTTTCTTTAAGACACTACCTTTTTCCTGATTTTTTTACTAGGTGTACTAAATCTTTCCCACTTCAAAGCAGATAATTTGAATAAGAATGTGATAAAATTGACTGGATAAAAATTAAAGTTATTTTTAAAGACAAAATCAAACCATGGCTTTTATCCCAGAATCATTTCACACACACACACACACACACACACACACAAACACACACCTTCTTCTATATTAATTATAAAAACCAAGGGAGTCATTTCTTTTTCTTTTGAAATATGAAGGGGGTATAAATGTTTTTGTTACATGGATGCCCTTACATGGGTCATTACAGAAGTTTTGAGATCTATAAAAATCAAGAATGTAAAATCTAAGTGGATGGGAGCAAATGAATCACTCCTAGCACCACTGATACGCTGAGCCAGTTGAAACATGAAGGGGAGAATCAGAAAGGATGCTACTAACAGTGTTTCTCAGTGTTTCTTGGAAGTCAAATAATGCACCCTAACATACTCCATCTCAAAATTTTCAAAGTGACCCACGTATAATGCTTAAGTCGGAGCTTTTGGTGTGCCCATCACTAGAATAGTGTTCATCGTACCGAGCAGGTGAGTTTTTATTCCTCACACCCCTCAACTCCCCAATGCTCACTTCCAATGTCCTGTATATCTCTTCCTGCCCGTGTGCACCTATCATGTAGCTCCCACAGACTAGTGAGAATTTATGTTTGGTTTTCCATTCCTGAGATACTTCCCTTGGGATAATGGTCTTCAGTTACATCCATGTAGCTACAATAATATTATTTCATTCCTTTTATGATTTAGTAGTACTTCATGGATGTAGTACTATGTACTTATATAATATATGTATTACATATACATCACATAATATGTATACCACATCTTCTTTATCCTATTGTGAATTGATGGGCACTTAGGTTGATTATGCATCTTTGCAATTGTGAATTGTGCTGCGATAAACATTTGAGTACAGGTATCTTTTTTGATAAATGATTTCTTTTTCTTTGGATAGATGTCCAGCAGAGAGATCACGGGATTGGATAGGTCAACATTTATTTCTCGGAGTAATACTGCTTTCCATAGAGGTTATAGTAATTTGCAGCCCCATCAACAGCATATATGTGTTCTTTCATAGAACACTGTTCTACATGTGTTCATATATATGCTGCAACTACTCTAGCCTCTATTGGTTTTTGACTTTTTGATATGGCCATTCTGACAGGAGTAAGGTGGTATAACATTGTGGTTTTAATGTACATTTCCCTGATGGTTGAGCATTTTTTCACATTTCTTCTCCATTTGTCTATCTTTTGGGGGGAAACTTCTGTTCATGTCTTCTGCTGCATTTTTTTTTGAGACAGAGTCTTCCTCTGTTAGCCTAGGTAGAGACCCATGGCATCATCACAGCTCACAGCAACCTCAGACTCCTGAGCTTAAGAGATCCTGTTGCCTTAGTCTCCAGATAACTGGGACTATAAGCCTGCACCATGCCCATCTAGTTTTTCTATTTCCAGTAGAGATGGTGCGTGTGTGTGTGTCTGTCACTCTTGCTCAGGCTTGTCTCAACTCCTGGGCTCAAGCAATCCACCTGCCTCAACCTTCCAGAGTGCTAGGATTACTGGCAGGCATGAGCCACTGAGCCTGGACTTTCTACTCACTTGTCGATGAGGTTGTTTGGTTTTTTCCTTGCTGACTTGTTTGAGTTCTTTATAAATTGTGGATATATAGTTTGTGAATATTTTCTCCCGTTCTGTAGATTATCTATTCACTCTGATGGCTGTTTCCTTTGTTGTGCAGAAGCTTTTTAACTTCATAAAGTTCCATTTATTTAATTTTGTTGCTACTGTATTTGCCTTTGAGGTCTAAGTCATAAATTCTCCATGTAGGCTGATATCTAGAAGAGTTTTTCCTTCGTTTTCTTCTAGAATTTTTATGGGTTTATGACTTACATTTAAGCTTTGTATCCATCCTGAATTAAATTTTGTAGATGGTGAGAGATGGGTCCTGATTCATTCTTCTGCATGTGGCTATCCATTTTTTCCAGCACCATTTCTTGAATAGGGCCTCCTTTCCCCAGTATGTGTTGTCTGCATTGTGAAGGATCAGTTGGTCATAGCTATACAGCTTTAATTCTGGGATCTCTATTCTGTTCCATTGGTTCATGTTCTCCTTATACTATGAATATCAGCATCATGCTATTTTGGTTGCTAAAACCTTCTAATATAATTGAAGTCAGATATTGTGATGCCTCCTGATTTTTTTCTTTTTACTTAAGATTGCTTTAGCTATTTGGGCCCTTTTTGTTGTTGTTGTTCCAAATTAAGCTTAGGATTAACTTTTCTAGGTCTGTGAAATAAGATGTTGGTATTTTGATGGGGATTGTGTTGAATCTGTAAATCACTTTGGGCAGTATGGATGTTTAAATGATGCTGATTCTGCCAATCCATGAACAAGGGATGTTTTCCCATTTGTGTCACAGAAGATTTCTTCCATCTGTGTTTTATAGTTCTCCTTGTAGAAATCTTCACTTCCTTGTTTAAGTATATTAGGTATTTGATTTTCTTTGTAGTTATTGTGAAGTTATTGTGTTCCTAATTTGACTGTCTGCCTGACAGTTACTAGTACACTAGTGGGTAACTATTGTACTATTGAATGTATAATGTACTTTTGAGTATTTCTTGTAGGGCAGATCCAGGTATGGTAAATTCCTTTAGTGTTTGCTTGCCTGAAAAAGTATCTATTTCTTCATCACTTATGAACCTTGATTCTTCAGGATATGAAGTTCTTGGTTGGCAGTTGTTCTATTTAAGAAGATTAAAACTGAGGCCCCAATCCCTCTGGCTTAGAAGGTCTGCTATTATTTTGATGTGTTTTCCTTTGTAGGCTGGCCATTGCTTTTGTCTCATAGCTTAAGATGTTTTCTCCTTCATTTTGACTTTGGTCAAGTTGATGACTGTTTGTCCAGGAAATGTCCTATTTACCATGAATCCTCCTGGTGCTCAATGACCATCTTGATTCTGGATACCTGAATCTTTGTGATACTAGAGAAGTTATCCTCAGTAATTCCTTTGAGTAGGTTTTCCATGCTTTTTTGCTATGTCATTTTCTTCCTGAGAAATACCTGTAATTCATATTTTGGCTCATTTTACATAGTCCCATATTTCTCTAAGTGCTCATTCTTCTTTATTCTTTTATTCTGCATCTGTGACCTTTTTGTTTTTTATTTTATTTTTAATTTTTTTTTACTTTTACATATACAGGTGTTTATTACATTTCCACGTTTTGCCTTCACAGAATTAAAAAGGCTTAAAATTTAATAACAATAACAGTGTTTAAGATTAGGACTAGAAACAAGAACCTCAAAAAGAATGAATGAAGATAAATACATTCAGAAAGGAAATTAGACAATTACTGCATCAAAATATTAAGCAATATTAATAATAATAATGCAAAGAAAATAACATTCACAGTGTCAAATAAGAGTATGTCTATTATAGAATGCTTTAACTCTGAGGCTCAGTATGGAGTCATCAGCTAACTTTTTTGTGTGTGTGTGTGATTTTTGGCCAGGGATGGGTTTGCACCCACCACCTCCGGCATATGGGGCTGGAGCCCTACTCCTTTGAGCCACAGGCGCCACCTAACTTCTTATTGTTTTTTCCAAAGTCTCAAAAAATAGACAACTAATATTTATAAATAAAAGTAAAAGATAATTTCAAAAAACAGATCATGCCAAATCTCATAGACAATAGAAAAAGGAGGAAATATTTCAAAGTCTTTCTACTAATCTGGATATACCTGATATTAAAATTGGAGAAACTATATTATTATAAAGGGACTTTATAAACATATTTCACTTATAAATGAAGACGCAATATCCTAAACAATGTACAAAAGCCTTTTTTTCAAACTCTGAGATTATTTCTTCTGCTAAGTCTAGGCTATTAAAAACTTTCTGCTACATTTTATAATTCTCTAAATGATTCTTTCATTTCATTAAGTTCTGTTATATCTTAGTTGTCTGTGTTTTTGATGAGTTTTTATATTTTTCACTTATGTCCTGAACTTTCCTTTTTCTTCTTTTTCTTTTTTTGCTTATTTATGTTGGTTTATCAACTTTCTCTTCAATCCCATTCATGTTATTTGCCCTCTGAATTTTGGATTCTGTACCTGACATTTTGACAATTTCCTTTTGGTTGAGGTCCATTGCTATGAATATATTGTAATTTGGGGAGAAAATGAACTAACTTGTTTTCTTCTGTTGCTGGAATCCTTTTGCTGACTTCTTGTCATCTGAAATCTCTTCTCTGTGCTCAGGACTGATAGGTTTATAGTGTACTGCTTCTTCTTTGCTGGAAACTCTCCTACTTAGTGAAAAGAAAGAGAGATCGCTAGATAGTGCTTTTGCATCCTACTCCAGTGGAATGCCTGGGCAGGAGAGGGAAAATGCACTGAGAGACGGGATGAAGCTGTCTCCCTGTGGTTGTCATGGTCTGAGCTGATGCTGGGTGTAGTCATGTGACTACAGCTGGTGGAAGAGCATGTTCTGAGGCTTTGCCAAGTACTGGGGTGATCACTACCTGATCACCACCACTGGAACTTGGCAAGTGCCTCAATGCATCCCAGGGCCTTGGCTAGCACCTAAGCAGGTTGCAGGACATAAACAGGTCCCTTGGCAGGTTGCAGGATCTTGTCAGGCACCTGGGGAGATTGTGGGATCTAGGCAAGTACCTGAGTGCACTGTGGGACTGCGCCAGGGTTAGGGTGGGTCATAGTTTGTTGGTTCCTCTTCATCTGAGTTCCTACACAGACTGTGGGACCTTGTTGGGTAACTGTGCAGGGTGTAGGTCCATGGCAGACACCTGAACAGGTCAGGAGACTTGGCTGGTACTTAGACAGGTCACAGAACTGTGGCTCATTTGGCCACAGCACCTGTGCCTGGCAGGGCCAAGAAGAGATACAACACCTGCTGGGGAGTCATGGCAACTAGTGCTCTCCCTCCCCCAGGTATGACTGGCAGCTGCTAAGGTACTATTTAGGTGGCCACAGCAGTGTAAGCGAGATGGTGAGATGGTGGTGGCAGATGCTGAGGGCCAGTGAGTCCCTGCTCTTCTCAGAACACCTGGGCGGTGGCCATTGGAGGGATTTGGAGGAGTGTTGGTGCATGGCCCACAGTCCTACTGCATGTGAGAGTGCTCGCCCTTTCCACTCCCTCTCTGGCTGTCCAGGGGTAATGGAGAGTTGGTTGCAGTGGAACCAACCACTCTGCAGACTGGGTACTCTGGAGCTAAGAGAACACAATGAATGACATCTGTTGAAGTCTGGTTGACCTGAAATCAGAAGCTTGTGGGACCCGCCCTGTGCCCTCTGTCTGGTACAGTGATGCTGCACACTCTCCAAGCAGCTCCCTAATCAGTCTAGAGGTCTGCTTTGGGGGGAGCCCCTTTGTAGCTTAGATTACAGTGTCTGCTGGGGGAGTATGGAATCCTAGAGATCTTTCTCCTGACTCTCCCCTGTCTGGATGCTTCCCTTAGGTACTTTCTGATCTCAAAGAACAAATTACCTTCCCTCTCTTTCACCCCTTTGGGTGTCTCCAGTCACCTCTGTCATAATTCACAGTGTTCTCTCTGAGACAATTCATCTGTGGGTGAACCTCTACGCACAACCTTTGATTCCATCCTGGAGAGTGGTGAGTACAAGATGCTTCTAGTACATCATCTTGGCCTCCCAAGAGAATCATTTCTGAGACGCAGAGCATTTTTGTAACTAATTTAGATTATAACATTGCCAAAAGTGTAAGATCTACTCTTCAAAGTAATGTCTTCATTTTTTTGTTCTATTTGTTCAAATTCGGAAAAAAAAGGAATAAATTAAAGCTGAAAAGTTATTCATGGCCTGGGAATATGTGGCAGAAATATGTAGGTGAGGAAATTTCAGAATTTGCAGTAAGACACTTACTGAAAAATGCAAGGAGGATTAAAGATTTTTAGCAGGGGTGATATGATAACATGTACAAGATAGTTAAAATAATACTAAGTGACAAAGATGTAAGATCAACCTACATGTGAATGAGCTTGATGTGTGATTATCTGAGAGAATTTCTTCTATCCATGGATTTAGGACCCAAGCAAATTATTTGATGTCATCTTTCAAGAAAGCTCTAGTTCATACGGTCTTTTGTTACTTCTCATGTATATGTAGTTAGTGGTCTGCCTGTGTGCTTCAAACTCAGCTCAAACCCTATGTACTAATAGCATATTTATTTATTCATTCATTTATTTATTTATTTAGAGACAAAGCCTCAAGCTATTGCCCTGGGTAGAGTGCTGTGGCATCACTGCTCACAGCAACCTCAAACTCCTGAGCTTAAGTAATTTTCTTGCCTCAGCCTCTCAAGTAGCTGGGACTACAGGCACCCACCACAATGCCCAGCTATTTTTTGGTTGTAGTTGTTATTGTTGTTTGGCAAGCCTGGGCTGTATTCGAACCAGCCAGCTCTGGTGTATGTGATTGGCTCCTTAGCCTCTTGAGCTACAGGCACCACCCTAATAACATATTTAATAAAACAATTAATTTTTCTAGTCAAGATAGTACATATCCATAAAGGATAAACTTTGGCTCTAGTTTTAAGCTAAATGAATCTATGATATGCTCTTCTCTTTGACTCAGAAGTATTGAATATTTCATTTCTAAATTAAATGTAATGTATGAAAAGAATAATATAACTCATTTATGTTGATATATAGAATACAGATTAAGAGCACAGACTAAAATCAGAAAATACCCATTAATTACTCACTATATGGCCTTGATTAAGTTTCTTAAATTTCTAAATGTAACATCTTCATCTGCAGAATGAGAACAATGATATGTGACTTACAATGTGGTTATGAGAACTGGATGAGCTAAGTCATGTGAAAGACAAATTGCAAAGGACAGTTGAGGAGATGATTCTATTCTATTCTATTCAGGCTCTTACAACACAGAGAACACTTGTTAATGAGGAGAATCTCAAAGGAAAGAGGCAGGTGACAAGGGAGTCAACCTGGAATCCCATAGCTGTTCTAGGATGGATGTTAAGAGGAAGGATGGAATTAGTCTTAGCTTGGAGTGTACAAGGGCAGGGTGGCCCTTTGTGTGTTTCTCCTATGACTTTGTCCCAGGAACACAGGGCCTGATAAGCCTATGACAGCCAGTCTTTCCCTTTTGTACAAGACAGATGACCATCATTCATCACCGAAAAGGTCAGAGGCAATTATAAACCTCCTGAGTGGGGTGAAGGAGGGTGAAGGAGGGTTGAAGAAATAGTATCTCAATTACTCTTGTTGGCATGGTTCCTAAAAAATTAGTTGAACTGTCTCTTGAAAGGTCATGGCAAAGGTTAGTTATTTTAGAGATCTGGAGTCAGGCATCTTAGAAGTGGTGAAGAGAAATATTAACATAATAGATTACATGAAAATGTCGGGTTTTGAACCTGAATGTAAACTCATTCAGTGGATTCTAAGATGTTGGTGGAGGAAGTATTTTGTTTACATACTACTACTGGGTTAAGTGTCTTAAAGCTCTCTGCATGTTTTGGTGATGTTTTCCACAGTCTTAATTACCTCTCATATCCCTAGTAAAAATCCCTGGTTTCCTTAAATAATCAAGGATATAAGGAAGTCAGCATAAATCACAGAAGGTTTGTCTGTTAAGACTCAAACAGAATTCCTGTATTGAGGTAGATGTCCATGAGGTAAAAATAACCTTTTTTTTTCTTATTAAGGACAGACCAGGATGGGTGGGGTAGATCATGCCTGTAATCCTAGCACTCTTGGAGGCCAAGGCAGAAGAATCACTTCAGGTCAGGAGTTCCAGATCAGCCTGAGCAATCTCATTTCTACTTAAAAGAGAAAAAATCAGCAGGCATGGTGGTACATGCCTGTAGTCACAGCTACTCAGGATGTTGAAGCAAAAGGATTGCTTGAGCCCAGGAGTTGGAGGCTGCAGTGAGCTATGATGATGCCATGGCACTCTGACCCAGGAAACAGATCAAACCTCAAAAAAAAAAAAAAAAAAAAAAAAAAAGCAAAGAAAATAAAAAAAACAAAAAAAAAAAAAATTAAACCAAAACAAAA
>CAUYRH010145778.1:0-23820 GCA_963574655.1 Perodicticus potto | reverse complement strand
CCCACCAATTGCCCTCCCTCCACCCATCCTCCCCCCTCCCCTCCCCTCCCTTTCCCTTTTCCCTGTATTCTTGTGCTATAATTGGGTTTTAGCCTTCATATGAAAGCTATAAATTAGCTCTATATTAGGGCTGAGTACATTTAAGCTTCATGAGCTCACTAGATTCCAAGGTGCCAAACCACAGTCTGGAAAGGGAGAAGCTAATTTTTTACCTGAATAGTTAGACGGACAGACAGCATTCTGCCTTATCAAATACTTCTTCAGAATTATTTCACCTAAAGCTTTTACCATTGTGGGAAACGCCAAAAACGACACTGAACTTGCAGGACTAAGAAAAAACAAACAAACAATTCACTATATTTATTGCCACCTTAATAAAATGTTAAAGGGTTCACTGAAGATTCCCAGTATCCATGATGCATCACGTGGAAAGATGCTGGATAAAGTACTTTCTGTCATTTGCCGAATGCCATCCTGTCCTCATCCTTGCCATCAGAGCACTGCTGGCACTGTTTCATTGCGAAACTCAGCATTTCTAACATAATAGCATCGTTCAACCTTCACACCACCCATAACATGAAAGAAGGCGTGAGTAGGGTGCCGGCTCCATATACCGAGGGTGGCGGGTTCAAACCCGGCCCCGGCCAAACTGCAATAAGAAAAATAGCTGGGCCTTGTGGTGGGCTATGTCCGGGTCACAGTGACAGCAACAGCAGTTATCATCAACCTTGTGGTCATCCTTATCCTGGATGAGATCTATGTGGCTGTAGCCACATGGCTCACCAAAATTGGTACTGTGTCTCTGAATCCTAGAGCCCCTTAAACATGGTCAGCTCAGTGTATCCAAGGTTTTTGGTGATAATGACCCAAAATGAACAAAGGGACAAGACCAAAAAAAAAAAAAAAAAAAAAAAAGTAGTCCCAGCTACTCGGGAGGCTGAGGCAAGAGAATCGCCTAAGCCCAAGAGCCGAGGTTGCTATGAGATGTGACACAATGGCACTCTACCAAGGGGGATAAAGTGAGACTCTGTCTCTTAAAAAAAAAAAAAAAGGTAAAGAAAAGAAACTTAGAATTGCCTTCCAATTCCTACCATTTGCCAGTTCCACACTCAAATAAGCAATATCTTTCATTTGCCTATGAATTTCAATTACCTTTGTTCTTCCAAGTAAAATGCATTTTTTTGTAGTCCCATGGCCCTTATCATAGTGTACATTACAAAATATGGCAATTTATTTTCCTTAAAGGAAGACATGTTAAATAAACAAAAACATATCTTAGAGTGTAGTGGTGTCTAAGCAAAAGTGGTGTCTCTGTTGTGAGCATTTGACCAAAATGAATGACGTTCAGGCTACTTTGTGGGTATAGGCAATGCCATATTCTTGCAATTCCAACCGAAGGGCAAAATAAGTGAATAATGCTTAATATTGTTATTCTAACCTCCCATCTCAATATTGGCACCATTCAAATAAACAGTACACCTGGTCTGCTTTATCTTCACATGAGTGGTAAATAGCTAAGTTTTTGCCACAGTCCTTAGATTTCCTACATACGGTGCATTTGGCTACAGTGAAACAGTAGCTGACCTGATCCAGTTGGCAGTGGCAATCATGTAGTCTACTATTTGAAGGCGGCTTTAAGTAGCAACTGTACCAGTATTGGCATAGTAAGTTGCTGGAAGATCCTTGTGAATCCTTTTCATTTCAAGTGTTAATAGACAACAACATTCAAATGTATTTGTATAAATGACACAGAATTATTTGACCTAAAGCTTTTACCATTGGCATATAGCTCTTTGAAAATCTCTGTAGTGAGCCGTCAAAACTGCAATGGACTTTATAGTTAGATCTACAGGAGTGAAATGTGTGCATTTGTTGATTACATCCAACCATGCTTCCGCCCTAAAATAAATGACTAAAAGCCTTGCCAATTTGATGGATGAATACTTCCCCATAAATCTAAGCACAGGATTGGAGAGAGCACTAAAAGAACGAAATGTGATATGACTGACGCTTGGATACCAAGATGCAGAAGGCAAAGAATCACAGGATACATGTGTTAGTGCATTTCAAAATTTCCAGCAGAGCATTTCACTAATGGGACACATTAGTTTTGACACAAACAGAAAATAACCACGAGTTCGTAATTGGGGAAGCCAATTTATACTAGTGACAAAAGTATTGGTCACATTTCCTTGTTATGCAAGGATAAAATCACAGTGTTCTGGTTCAGCAAATTTCTATTTCTGAGTCTGTAACAAAGAGAGACGCAGACAGACAGCATCCCACTCCCATCAACAGCAAGGAAGACCACATTCTAGTCCAGATCTTTGGAATGGGAATGTACCCCAAGTCACTTTTTGTTTAATTTTTCAACTTTTAAAGGTAATTTTAATTACCTAAATAATTTAGATAAACTACAATATAACTGAATTTTCTGGCTTCTAATTGTGACGAATGCATTTTGAAAGGATTAGGGCACAATATACATAATTTTACAAAACAAGTTTTTGTGTGTGATGTGTTTTAAAGACCTAACACTGATGAAAGAGATGTTTTACTCCAGGCCACTCAATGCTTTTTACACACACAACAATAATAATCACAAGTATCACTTCTTAATTAGCGTCACAATTTATATTAATATCATATCTACTCCAAGTTCTAACAACTAATAACATAAATATATTTTCTTTTCAATTATTCATATAGTCAATGTATATAATGTAAATATGAAATCTTGAATGGTGAAATGCTTTTTAGAAATTTATTTATGCAGATGCCTGTGATACAGTCTCAATTTTTTTTTTTTTTTTTGCAGTTTTTGGCTGGGGCTGGGTATGAACCCCCCACCTCCGGCATATGGGGCTGGCACCCTACTCCTTTGAGCCACAGGCACCGCCCCTACTCTCAGTTTTGACTGGGATCCAATTTAACATTTTATGTGTAGGGAAATGAAAAAAGCACAAAATTGATTTATAAATTATTTAGATTAAACTTTCATTTGGCAGCATTTTCAACTTGAATAAAATAATAACTGTATCCATTTTGTGGAAGGTCTAAACTATATTAATTAGAGTTGTCAGAAATTAGGTAACTGCTTTTAGGCATATCTCAAAAGTAGTTGAAGGGAATTCCTAATAATTTTTTAAATCCTGAGTGTTAAATTCCTAGAGGAGGCATGAGTACCAAGTCCTGTAGTTTTATTTTGTGAATGAACATTTACTGATTTCAAATTAACAGTATTTCAATAGTATTAATGTATATGGCTAGTGTTTTTCCCTGATAAAGATAAATTAAACTTATTAGTGCATACCTTTTACATATCTCAGAGAAATTGATTATAAAGTGAGAACCTAATCATCCTGATTATTTAATTATTACAATTAACAATTATTTAATGTATCTACATTGTCTATTTATAAAACCTACTTACTGTTGAACATTCCAACATTGTTGTCTGTGAAGTTTACCTGCTAAATAAATGTCATTTTATTAATATATTTAGAATTTTATAGATTAGACTTTTAAAAAAAAATCTGCTTTAGTGTTTTTATTTTTAATGTTTTTTTTATTAATTGGCTTAAGTTCATTGTGGGTGCAAAGAATTAGGTTACACCATTTGCATTAGTTAGGTAAAGTCCCTCTTATAATCCTATCCCACCTCTAAGGGGTGTGTCGTACACCGTGACCCCCAGCCCCCTTTCTCCCTCCCTATCCCCACTCTGGCTTCTCTACATTTTCTCTGTCAGAAATATGGATTTATATGAATACTTGTATTTCAATAACAATGTTTTAAGAAAAAAAAATATATATATATATACAGAAAACTATAGGAAATCAGTCCTCTTAGTAGAAAATAAATTATTATAAGCAGAAGAGATACATTTTTATACATTTTAAATTTTTTCTATCATATTATCACTTGAACCTATTTTCTAAATTTCATCCTAATTTATTTTCCACCTTATGCTGTTTACCTCTCCTTCTTGTTCCATTTCTTCTCTTGTTCTTTAGCCTTTTGATTCCTTTACAACAAACAAACATACAGACATCTTCTATAGTTATAGAATATATCTTTAATTTTCTCTCGATTCTTCTTCCTCTTTCTTTCATCATTTATTCAATCAGGCACCAATTACCAAATTGTTGATTCTCCACTCCAAATTTACCTTTTGTTGACTGCTCTGAAAAATAAAGCCTGACTCCATCAGTATTTTACTTTGCTAGCGAACAGGGTGCTCATCTTTTTCAGTAGAAAGCACTGAAGAAACACTGGGAAGGGTGAGACTTTCTCTTTCTTGATTTTCTCTGCTCAGCTTTTTTTTTTCTTTTTTCTTTCTTTTCTTTTTTTTTTTTTTTGTTTGTTTATTAGTAAAGCTATATTTTATTTTATTTTTTTCTGCCAGGACCAGGCTTGAACCCACCACTCCCGGTATATGGGGCCAGCGCCCTACTCCTTGAGCCACAGGTGCTGCCCAGTACAGCTATTTTTATTAAAAACCAATGCAAAGGCTTGGCACCTGTGGCTCAAGTGGCTGAGGTGCCAGCCCCATACACCTGAGCTGGCAGGTGCTCAGCTTTTCTGGCTCCTGAAGCACACAAGACTTCTCCAACATGAGGCCCCTACCACGTGGGCAACCCACCCAGGGCCAGGTTTTTGAAGCCTGATTACAATGATAGTTAGCTCATTTGTTCATTCCTCAATACCTGGCATTTATAAGGCAGCAGGCATTCTGCCAATGGATCTATACACCAATGACATTTAAGACACGACCTCAAACTTCAGGCATGTAGTACAGAGAATCTAAGAACAGAATTTAGTTTAGAATACACCTAACAGAAAAATGATTTAGTATAGCTTTACTGTTTAATATTTTGTCTAATTAATTTTTTTCCAGAAGGACACATACACATAGGATAAGAGGACAAAACATTGCACATGGAGCTAAAAAAAATAAAATAAAATAGAAACCTTTGCCATGTATCAAACTGTCATCACTTCGTACTCCAGACTCCCACTGAGAACAAATTGTGCCTCTTCATGAAATAGAATAAAACCATATCTTTATCACCAAAGACAGGTGTTGAAGTTTAAATACAAACATTTATACTTGAAGTTAGAATATTATATATTGCTTCCAGAAATTAAACGAACTCCACAAAGATGGTTCATATATTCTCTTGGTTACTAAAATATATTCTGCACAAAGCAATCTTGCTTCATTTAAATTTATATAGTCAATAATTTATTTAATCCCTAAATTCTCTAAAACTTATAAAAGGAACACTTCTAAAGGAGGAAATAATAGATTGCTTTGCTGTCTTTCTATATCCAGGTGGGAAATAGATATATATGTGTGTGTGTGTCTTATTTGCATATATATGTGAAATATGTATTTGCAATCTATATTTTATATAAAATACAAAGAACTCTGTGACATTGAAAAAAAATCATCTGAGCCCTTCTCAATTATACGTAGGATAGAACAACTATATATCTTACTGTGCCTTCTTAACTTACAGACTTATTTTTATTTATTTCTTTATTTATTTTGCAGTTTTTGGCTGGGGCTGAGTTTGAACCCACCACCTCTGGCATATGGGGCCAGCGTCCTACTCCTTTGAGCCACAGGAGCTTCCCAACTTATTTTATTTTTATAGAAGGATTCCTTCCTCTCTAGCCAAGAAATTGTTAATATTCCTAGCTAATTCCTTAGCCAAGAAACATTTGCTAAATTCATATTTTGTATCTGGTAAAGTATCACATTACAGATTGTCAAAGATGGATACAGTTAATTCTTCTATATCTTGTTTTCTCTTAAGAAATGCACAAAGTAATAACGAACTCTCACTGAACGAAGGCAACATTTCATAAATAAATTCTTTCATATTGAAAAGGTAGATGAAAGGTGCTTTCCATAGAGAAGACAGAAACTGTGTGAAAACACTTGAGGTTATAGAGAAAGCAAACAAAATAGTATGCTGTTATGTAGAAAGATGAGTAGTTTGTGATCTTCAGATGAGGGAGGAAGTACAGAAAGTTTTTATTTTTGAAAAAGTTATCAGGGATAGATTTTAAAGGCCTTTATGTCATGATAATTAAAAACTTAGAACATAATCCTGTGACTATACACTATCATTTTTATAATTATGATAACTTGTGGAATATCCTCATTATGTAGCAATTCACTAAAGGTTACTATTGAAACTAACAGAAAAAAAGTAATTTTATGATGGTTAAATCTTTTTGTAAGTATGTAAGAGGTCTTTTAGTATAATGCAAACTGATGATTACTTATTTGTTTAATTCATGGCAAAATTTCATTAGATTTAGTCAAATACTTGTAGGTGCACATAATTCCTACAATGTAGTAATTACTCGACATTTCTATAAAATAGATGGGTGAAACATTTCTTGCTAAAAATAGCTTTGTATAAGAGATTAAAAGGATAAAATAGCTGTTGTGTTATCCTGCAGATTATAAAGTGGTTCTTGCACACCTCTTAATCCTCTCCTAATCAGTGCCTTGAATTTAGTGGAACAATTTGAGAAAGTTTATGCTCGGAATTAACCTACATCTAATCATCAGTTCACCTTATCAAACACCTTATAAATTACTTCAGTGCATATTTAAGACTCTAAGTCTCAAGACAGAATTGTCAAATTCTAACTATTATTTTGAACCTATCACACAGAGACAAATATTTTTATTTTTATTTATTTATTTATTTATTTATTTATTTATTTATTTATTTTTGTAGAGACAGAGTCTCACTTTATGGCCCTTGGTAGAGTGCTGTGGCGTCACAGCTCACAGCAACCTCCAGCTCCTGGGCTTAGGCGATTCTCTTGCCTCAGCCTCCCGAGTAGCTGGGTCTATAGGTGCCCGCCACAATGCCCAGCTATTTTGTTGTTGTTGTTGCAGTTTGGCCTGGGCCAAGTTTGAACCCACCACCCTCGGTATATGGGGCCGGCGCCCTACTCACTGAGCCAAAGGTGCTGCCCAAGACAAATATTTCTAAAAGGGGAAAATTTTCTGGGAAGTAAATATGATTTATTTCTAAAATAGCTGAGAAAAGATAGTGGAGCCATTTCTTGTCACTGAGTGGACAAGAGGACCAAGTATTACTGATTATAATTAATATTTGTGAAAACTTTCATTGAAAAGTTCCAAAGAATCACCCCAACATCCCTTCTATTAGTACTTGGTTCATTCATTTTTTTCATGAGTATCATTGATGTAAAATTAAATTTCCCCCATATATAATGTGGGATATTATTTTCAGAGTTTCTGATCACCACAAACTTCAGAGGTGGGATAGTGATTATTTCTACCAATAGAAAAAAATAGTGTAAAAAGTCTTCAACATATTAGCTATTTTTTTGGGAAATCCAGGCAATTTCCAAATTATAAACATCTGACTTGCAAAAAACTTGCATTTATGAATGAAAGCTATTACTGTAAGTCCCCAAGTTATAAACAACATCTGACTGATGTACGACTCTCACTTATGAACGAAGGCCATTGGTAACAAGTGAATGTACCTATTCTGACTTACATACAAATTCAACTTAAAAGCAAACCTACAGATTCTATCTCATTAGTAACCCATGGACCGCCTTTATTTCTAACAGTTCTCTACTAGCATTTGACTGGGAACATACCATCTCTATGTTTGAGAAATCAGCATTTTTTGGATATGCACATGTTATGATGTCACATTCTTCCTTACATCACTTTAAATCTTTGTAGTGTTCTTAAAGTTTATAAAATATAACCACTCCTTTGATATCCATCATAATCTGTCCCTACCTATTGCTTGTCCTTAGTTAATTTTCCCCTGTCTCCGGTAATCTGACAACATCTACCCTCTTGTATTTTGAACATACCAAGTTCCCTCTATCTAAGACTCTCACAATCTTATTTTCTTCTCTCTTATATATTGTTACAATAACCAAGATTTTTCCATTCTAACCTGGTGAATATGAGTTTAGTTGTTTCATATCTGCCTTTCCCCATCGATAAAACTCCATAACGTGCCTATCATCATATCCCTAGAGTTTATCACAGCAGGCATTCCAAACTAGGTCATAACTATGTACTGATTTTATGAAATAGTTAAGAAAATAAGTTGTGTTTTAGTTTCTCTATTACATTCCATGGGCTTGGAATCAACATAACAAACAGGCGCTCTTTTTTGTCCTTCATTTAAAGATGGATATAATCTCTTCTCACTGCTGTGTTTAGAAAGGTGAAATGTCTCGATTTTGAATATGCAAAACAATCCCAATTGTACTGATGTTTGAAAATATCTATGAACTCATCCAATCAATAGTCTGGAGACAAAGATGAAGAGCAGGTGGAAGTGGCAGAGAAGGTAGAGGAAGGGGAGAAGAGGAAGAGGAGGTGAAAGTCAAAAGTAGCAGTAATAGCAGCAGCAAGAAATATTCAGGAGATAAAAGAAGAAGACGAATAAATAGTAGTAGCATCAGCCCTAGCCAGTTGACATCCTGCCTGTGTTCAATGACAAGACATTCAAATAAAAATGGACTCCATCTCCTCAATATTCAGGGCAGGAAGTGAGCTCTCAATGGAACGTGCCCACTTAGAGTATGTGAGTGTTCCGCCTGTTTCCTTTGGCTGTGGCCATAGTCCAGGCTCCTTTTGGATATCCAGTGCTGGCTGGACTCCCAGGACTGGATCTCAGCCCAGGTCTATCTTGTTGGTCTTTGGAATATTCCTTTGAGAGATTTTATTTGGAAGAGGGAACACTTTAGTGACTATCACAGCACTTACATTTACAAGTATTTTCCGCAGAGTGTATAGTTAGAAAACTTATACTTCTCAAAATCTTTCCCTCCATGAGAAGGAGACTGCCAGAAATGCAAGTGCCTGGGACGTGCGTGTGGAGTTGAAATGTGAAATACACACGGGCATACTTGCAACCAGAGCAAAGGGAACCACACACAACAGCAAAATAAGATAATCCGTTAAATCACAGACCAGGGCGGTGCCTATGGCTCAAAGGAGTAGGGCGCCAGCCCCATATACCAGAGGTGGTGGGTTCAAACCCAGCCCTGGCCAAAAAAAAAAAAACCAAAAAAAAAAAAGGAGCAGACCAGAACCAGATTGACTGAGAGACAGTGTCAGGATAGGGTGGCTTATTGTGGTGGGTACTTTAGTTTTGTCATGGATGCCATAGAAATTATAACTGATTTAATGTATTAACAGAAATGTGTTGTTTTACAATTCTGAAGATTTAGAAATCTGATGGAATCTACTGGCTTCCCTGTTTTGACACCAATCAAACCTTAATTAAGGTCTGGGCCGTTATCTAGTGTCAGCTGAGTATAACTCATTTTAGCCTTATTTGGATTGCCAGTTGTATGCAGAGCCATGAAGTTATAGACTTGTATATTTGCTAGATCTAGGCTTGAGGATAATCCAAGCTTCTAGATGCTATGGACGTTCTCTGTCTTACAGGCCTTCTTCATCTTGAAAACCAGAAATGACAGATGACAGATGAAATCCCATTTATATTTCAAATAATTCTGGCCATTTTCTCTTTAGCAATTTGGGTCATTTTATTCTCTCTCTCTTCTGGTTTGACTTTTGGGCTTTTTTTACTATGCTAAATAGAAATGATGCTAAAAGTGGACATGGTACCATTACAGTATCTTAGAAGGAAAGTTGTCAGTTTTTACCCGTTGATTATCACATTAGCGGTGGGTTTTTCATACATGGCCTTTATTGTGTTGAGGTACATTCTTTTGCAATCTTTTTTGTTAAGAGTTTTAGTAATGAATAGATGGTGAACATCTATGCTTTTATGCATAATGCTTTTCTACACTCGCTGAGAAGATTGTGTAGTATTTTGTTAATGTTTTGCATCACATTAATTTGTTTATGTTAAACTGTCTTTGCAGCTCAGAGATAAATACAACTTGATGATGTTGTGTGAACTTGGTTGAACTCAGTTTGCTAGTATTTTATTGAAGACTTTTGCATCTTTCTTTGATAAAGAATGATGGGCTATAATTTTATTTTCTTGTAGTGTTGCCACTTAGTTTAGGTATCAGAGATATACTGACCTCATAGAATGAGTTGGAAGTGTTCTTTATTTTATTATTTGAAGAGTTTAATAAAGATTGTTATTCATTCTTGAACATTGGTAGAATTCTCCCATGAAACTGTTTATTTTGAGTTTTTCTTTCTTGGGAGATTTTTGAATACTGATTCAATATCCTTATTTGTTATTGATCTGTTAAGACTTTCTCATTTTCAGCATCCAAGTTTGGTAGATTGTATGTTTATAGTTATTTATTCATTTCTTCTAGGTAATTCAGTTTGTTAGTATGTAATTCTTTGTAATAATCTCATGCTATTCTTTTTATTGTTAAAGCATTAGTTTTATATTTTCTTTCATTTCTGATTTTATTTCTTTGTGTCTTCTCTCTTCTTCTTCCTTTTTTCCCCTTAGTTTAGCCAAGGATGTGTTTTTTTGTTTGTTTGTTTTTTGTAGTTTTTGGCTGGGGACAGGTTTGAACCTGCCACCTCTGGTATATGGGGCCAGTGCCCTACTCCTTTGAGCCACAGGTGCCACCCATGTTGATTATTTTTATATTTTTAAAAGAAACATTTTTACCCTTACAGGCTTAGCTCATGTACTTGCCCTAAAGTACCAGATACTTTAGGCACTATCTGGTTCATTCAGAATGATTTTCTGATCTCAAAGTTCTTAACTAATTATATTTTTAAAGTTCTTTTTTTAAACATATAACCTATATATATATAACCTGTTATAACCTGAATATTTATTCAGGTTCTTTGTTGATAGCTTCAAAGGGCCATTATTGTCCTACATTGTGTTAAAGAGAACTGGGCAGCCCTTCATTCATTCTTTAGAAATTGACAATGAAAAAATGCATCAAGAATCCAGTCAAAATGATTCACGACATAGTTGAGTCAAACTGAAAGAACCTTCCCATTATTAGCACAACTGAAACTGATATTATTGCAGATGTCTGGATTGTAGATAAGAGCTATGATGTATTGAAGATATTACTGGGAGACATATAAAAGACATTTCTGAAAGACAAATAAATCGCCATGACCAAATCTAATTTTCCCTATAGTCATTGGTTGACATTATTGTTTATGGTATGATATGCCCAAAAGCTTGACCTCATTTAAGGTATGTAAAGTGTATGTTCTGAAAAAACTTCTTCAATGATAGTAAGGTTACTAAGCACTAAACTTGAATATATTTGTGGTACCTATTTAGAGTTGCCTTCCACAATCTAGTTACACTGGAACTTTTCTTTTCACTCTTTGATCTAATTTTGCTTTTATCTCACAAAAATGAATACATCGACATCTTCTCTTAATATATTTAATGACCTGTGAATCTCATGCTAATTTCTCTCCAAGCGTCAGCTCAAAAGACATAACAGAGTTTTCTCATGGAAACACTGACCTGATGGATTTCTCATTAATGACAGACAACGTGATTATAGTAATTCATTTTGGCAAATGCAGGGTCTGCCTCTGACTTTTTGAGATATGTTTGGAGTTCCTCATTACATAAAAAGTTAGTAAATAAAGACTTCTCGGGCAGTGTCTGCAATGCTCAACTACCTGTAAATCTGTTTTGGCACAGTGAGATAAAATTGTATTCTGCACTTATCTTTTTTAGGGAATTGATAAACACATCCTGGCTTGTTATTAGAGTTCAAAAACCTGGCAAAGTACATCACTGCAGCTCTTTTTTATCTCCTCTGTTGAGACAAAGATCAATGACCCCTTTTGAATGATCGAGATTTTGACGGTTTAATTTCTGAGTCAAGAGTTGCTAGGGTAACACTATTTTGTAAATTGTACAGTTAATAAATCCTTAAGAAATGTCTTCCATTTTTAGAATTGGAAGTAATTTAATGGTAAAGTTAAAATGATTTACTTCATGGTTCATTTTCCTTTCACTGAAGGAACTCACTCTACCTGTGGGCTGTCATCTTCTTTCTTGGAATAATTGATTCAATCTGGACAAAAAAAGACTTAAAACCTAATACCTTATCACCGAAAAGGAAATGAAGTATCTCAAAGCAGAAAATAAAGCAGCACCTTTTTGATACCTGGATTATACTATTGAGATGACCAGACGAAAGTACTACTTTCAAGGAATTGTTCATATTTGAAAATTTTCTATTTTATTTTCAAAATCTGGTATAAAAACCAATTAATAATGGTATATATATATATATATATATATATATATATATACACACACACACACATATAGCATTTTTTGAGACAAGTAGAATGTTCATTTTCTGGCAATGTGCAATGAATTACTACTTTACTACATGCCTCATTACTTAACAGTATTTAATACACTAAAATTCATACAGGGTAGACATTCAGCGTTGACTGAGTTGAGTTTGTCACTTGAGAGTCAAAGCTAAAATCAAGGTCTGAGTTTGGCTTTGTACCCTTTTGGAGCTCTTAGTGTCTCTTTCAATCTCATGTGCCTTTTGGAAGAACTAAATTTCTTATGATTGTTTAGATTATAGATTTTATTATTTTTCTTTTTCATTCTTTTTTTTTAATTTTTTTTTTTTTTTTGAGATCCAGTCTCATTCTGTTGCCCAGGCTAGAGACCCATGGCTTCAGCCTAGCTCCAAGCAAATTCCTGGGTTCAAGTGATCCTCCTGCCAGCCTCCCAAGAACCTGCCACAACATTCTGCCAATTTTTCTATTTTTAGTAAGGATGGAGTCTTGCCCTTGCTCTGGCTGGTCTGGAACTCCTGAGCTCAAACAATCCTCTGATCTCTGCATCTCAGAGTGCTAGGATTACAGCCATAAGCCCTTGCACCCCACCAGATTGCTGGACTAAGGGTTTTATTCTCCTCTTTGCTTTTGGACAGGACCCACCTTCACCATCCAGAGGCTGCCATGTGCTCCTGGCGAAGGCCCCTCAATGTCTAATGTCTCTCACTTCAGAAAGGGATCAGTCTTTTCAAGGACTCACTTGTGAATATCAAGCCCACCTGGATAATTTTCCTCTTAATTAAACCAAGGACAAAGGATTAGTAACAAGTTCACGGGAATGATATCCCATCATATTCACAGGTCCTTCCTGAACACAAGAGGAGGGATTGTACAAGATCTGTGTTGCAGGTTCCATGGATCAGGAGAGCCATCTTAAAATCTTGTTGATCACAAGTACATTGTGTGTATTAAAATGTAAAGCATTGTGATTCATAAGGTAAATAATTCCAAGGACATGTTGGTAATTAATTGATGTTATTGTAAAGAATTACAATTTTTGCATTTGCAAAATTCTGTATCACGATATCATTGTTTTTATAAATAGGTAAAAACATTCTGGCATGTCTGCCTGCCCATTGGCTCATGTATAGATAGATAATTGACTTGTTATAGTTGCATATTAATATTTAAAACAGTAATAAAAACATACTTTTACTATATGCTAAAAATAGAAAATAATATTGATATATTTATAAGAATTATATAACTATGGACTTTAGAATTATAACAATCCTTAGGAAAAATTTCAATTCCAATGCCCCAGAATACATTTTCACTTCTAGGAAGTATATATCATGTAAAATATAAAGAAAAATGAAAAAAATGCATTTTGTGAAACACATTCTAAAGACATTTATTTCAAGAATTCTGTAAAAATTAGCTACCCCGATGAAGAGTAATAGTAATTGGTTATACATGTAAATCCAGGAAGATTTATGTTATGATGCTAAATATAAGATAAGAAATTTATCACCTGCTACAGGTAGTGGCAGCATAAGACTGAGAATTGAGAGTGGAGTCAAAGGATGGATATTAAATCTGGAAGTCACTTATCTATCATACACAGAGTACCCAAATGGATCATGAAGTGAGTCATAAAAAATATTGAAAGAAACACATAAACAACAACTAAAACCTCGACAAAACTGTTCTGTAAAGAGCAATGAAGGAAATAGTCTTTCATTAAAATATCATGGGAGATAATAATATCACATAAATAAAGCTACCGTTTTATAAGTAATTTGTATGAAACAGGTAAATCTATGTTTCTTAAAACCATGAATGTGAATGTGTACTGATAAGTTCTATTGGGGAATTAAATTTTCAGTTTAATATGTTTATAACGCCCAACATCCATATATTGAAAACTGAATTACGTTTCTTCCATTACAAATATTTTTTCTCTTCCTTTGTCCCGACATTTTCAATTAGTATCTTTATCATCTACTAAGTCATAGTCAACACATTATACCTCAATCATCAGAACACATCATCAAATATTTTGATTCTAGGTCAAAAAGGTATCATGATTTTTTCTATTTTCTATGTTTATTAAAATGTTCTATTGTTTTTTTTCCCTCTCTACTCTCTTTTTTTCTTTTTTAACCTATAGAAAATTTTAATGAACATATGATCAGTTCTCTCCCCCTTAAATTCTGATTTAAAAGGCCTAAATTAAATAGATTTTTTCTGAAAGTAGTGTATGTTATTCCAGTAAGGATTTTGGTGAGAATTATTTGGATCATATGGTTTTAAATCTTGATAAACACTCCAAAGTGGCATTATTTTTTAATAATTTATTTCCTTATTACTATATATCATGATCAAAGTTCTATGACTACAGAACCTTAAAAATCATCATTATACTACTTCTCCATTTACAAATGTCTATGTTACCCTATTCTTAAGTTATAAAGTTAGAATTCCAAAGTATAATACAATACCCAAGATTCATCAAAATGTATTGTTTTTAATCTTGCACTAATTACAGCTTTTTTCCCACCAATATTAAACTTTCACTGTTTAATGCCATAGAATATATATTCATACTGGGGTGACCATTTATACTCCTATTCAAATTGCTCCTCATTCCCTACACACATACATTCCTTGGGGGTTGTTAAACCCCTTCAGTACTCTGTGGGGTAAAAGTCTCCGTATCCTTCTCCTCTGAAGAATTGGTGAAACAAAAGAATTTTCCTCTGATATCCACGCAGAGGTGTTTTCCTCTGTTGATTAGGGTACAAGCCCACCTGCCCATACTTTAGGGCTCAGTCTGTTTCATTTCTCTCCGCTGTGGCCGTAATAAAAATCCCCACAATGGGTATTTGCCTTGACTGCTGACAGTCAAAGGAACAGACTGGTTAATGTTCCTTCTCAGGCCTTGTATCCAGCTTCATCTACAGCCATTATTTCTTCAGAGGGTTTACAGACCAAACGGGTATTTGCAAGCTGTATCCCTCATAGACCAGGCTTCTAGGAAAAGTAGGAACTGCTCGAATAAGTAAATTAGTTTCTGGCTTAAAAGTAAGCTAGCTAAACTGCTTTTATTCCACCTTGCTCAGCTTATTTCTCTTTTTTTCCCTTTTACTGGGGTGTTTTCCTTTGCCAAGAATGAAGTCTTTGGTCCCCATTTTGCCTGTATCATTCCTAAAATATTATTTGCTACATTTTGTTTATGAAAATTTCTACTCATTCTTTAAGGCGTGTCTTAAGGGTTATATCTCCAATGTCATCTTGTTTTACTTCATCAAATAAAGTTGGTTACTCCTTTCTAGTCCCACAAAAAGTTTCTTTCTACATTAATAAAGTATTATACACATATTTGTCTTTTTGCTCTGAAATGATGACAGTAAAAGTGACATACTTTGACTCCAAAAGAGTTACAGAAGTATATTTGTGGACCTTGATCAATTTTTCTTAAGATGAAATATTAAAAGCCTCCATGTAGGGTAAGAAAGGGACCTGGCCAAGTGCTTTGACTTAAAATTATCAGTTTTATTCAAAAATGCATTTTGTCGCGGGCTAGAAGAGAGAGTGATCTGCCAGGTGTCAGAGTTGCCAATTAAAGCAATATGCCAAAAACGAAAGACATAATCCTTTAATTATTTATTGCAATAGTATAAACAAGAGGTTATAACCATGAGAAAGAGCCAATGCCTTCTGTTCCATGAGCCCTGGGTGTGTCAGAAGAGGGTCTGGGGAACAGTCCCGACCTGTGGTCATCTTGCTGTTGAGGGAACCCCGAAACAAAAACTGTTGCAATTTTATGAATTGGAGTTAAAGAGAGGGTGAAAGAAAAGGTCTAAGAATGGAATAGTCTTAGATACTGAGTTCAAGTAGGGAAATTATCTTCAGAGTTTCCTTGTCCTCTCTAGTGAGAATTCTTGCTCAGCTGAAGCACTTACAGTTAAGACCTCTGCTTATAGACTCAAAAAAAAAAAAAAAAAAAAGGCGTAAAACTGAAGGTGATTGGGTTGAAAATACAAGCTGAGGGTCTTGAATTGTTGACAATAACTGCCTTCAGAAAATACTATGCATTGGCTGTGTGGAGAGGGCAACTTTCTCCCCTGACGCCTGCCATGTGAAGCCTTTGTAATTGTCAATGGTCTGGTGTGAAAAATCACATAGGTTTTTGCAGTAGCATCATCATAGCTTACAACAACCTCCTGGGCTCAAGTTATTCTCTTGCCTCAGCCTCTCTCTTAGTAGCTGGGTCCTGAGGTGTGCACCACCATGCCCGTCTATTTTTCCTATTTTTTATAGGGACGGGGGCGGGGCCGGGGAGGGAACTTTTTCATGCTCTGGCTGGTCTTGAATGTGTAACCTCAAGTGAGCTTCTGGCCTGTGACTCCCAGAGTGCTGAAATTTACAGGTGTTAGCCTCTGTGCTCAGGCTTCCTATGTTTCCAACATTTTCTTTTAAAACTTTAAAAATGATTCTAATTAGGTTTTTCTTCCTTGATAGTGTTTACAATATTTTCTAGACCTTTACACTTCATGCACTTGTTGAATGTGTAAAAATTCCAGTAGGACAAAACAAAAAACACTGATATTGTATTTAAATTATTTTAAATTTCACATTTAAAGACTACTATATATTTATATTTATTAAATTCATGTTACATTGTACTTTCAAGACCAGTTCATCATATACTGTACTATATGTGAATATGTTTTTCATCATATCTTCTTGATTTACTCTCAAATGCTTTAGATCCAGGAGGTACTAAACATATTAAACAGACTTTATACATTCATATGGCTGATCATGGACTGAAAAAATATTAATTGTTGTTACACTAAAAAAAATTGCCTTAAATAAATAAATAAATAAATAAGGGTGGAGCCTGTGGGTCAAAGGAGTAGGGCGCTGGCCCCATTTGCTGGAGGTGGCGGGTTCAAACCAAAAAAAAAAAAAAAAATGCCTTATAGTGGAATTAGTACAAGGTGTTTGTACACATTTATTTTTTGCAATGGGAAAAAAATATTTTGTAGGGTTGAGTTAATTTCCTTCCCTTGGAATCCAGCTATAACCCAAAGCAGGTAATGTGTAGTTAATGAGAGAAGATAATAAGGTTTATACATGCGCTAATAAAAATATATTTAAGAAAGATAGCTTTGAATCTACAAAATGTTTAATTTTTCCACGTATGCATAATTTGTTATCAAGCCTCTTTATCTTATTTAAACTAATTCATCTTTTTTTAGACACACGTATACGTTTCTCTAAGACAAATCACAGGTATGTGTATATTTGACATGGATTTTGTTTACATTGATTTATTTTCTTGTGTCTATTGTCAGAAAGAAGGAGAAATAAGCTTTACAAAGAGGAAAGTTGACATAATTAATGAAGACAGAATCATATTCAAACATGGGTCTGCCAAGTCCAAGTTTACCCTTGTCTTTTCTTTTGATGTTGGGATTTGAAAAGCACTCAAAGAAGCTTCTGTTAACTGACAACTGCCTGGATCATGTGTAACTAGACTGAACGAAGCCTTACAGATCAATGATCATAAGGCTGGCTGGCAGACTTACATTTCGTGGAATCATAGGAGAATATTGAAGTAGCTTCAAAATTGTGTAAGTGGAAACTGCCTACAGCACATTCTTAGCTATGGCAAATGTTTCCAAAAACTCTTCTCTAGCAAAAAGAGAAAAGCACATATTGTAGAGTGGAAAGGGATCTTTTATAGCAGTCAGAAAATTTCAAAAGAACTGAGGAAAAAAAGACAGAAAAAACAAACCAAAAGAGACCATCACAAGGTAAGATTTCATAAAAATCAATCTCACATAGTAACTGGAGAAATTTTTGAATTTAACATATCTTTATTTCCTTTGCTATTTCTATTTACTCATCATAGCCTCACTGCCATAATAAAAATTTTGATTGTTTTGGAACTATTAGCCTCGATTTTCTACTCCAATAGAAAACACTAAATAAAAACACATTTTTAAACAACATAATAGAGTACAATCAAGTCAATCCATCTTTAGATTCTTTAACACATGTAATTAATAGTGCACTCCTTATTTTTTATTTTGTAATTTATTTTTATCACTTTTTACTGTTAACATATTTCTAATTGTTTATGTGTTTGCCTTTGCATATTTTGCCATAAATTGCTCATAAGAAAGAACTGTATCTTGATCATCAGATTTATATCTGAAATACAGAGAAGTATTAGTGGCATTTAATAACTTACTGATATATTTCATTCATTGAATGTTTCTCTGGTAAAATCCAAGATACCAGAAAGGTGATCCATTTTATTTGTTTCACATTAATTTTATTTAGTATACATAAAAAACACATTTAAATTGGGTGGACGTTCCATCTCCCAAGCAACTAGCTATTCTGTGTTTGTTTCTTTTGATCTCTGTACTTAGGGCATGAAAAACAGAACAAAATAAACAAAGAAGAGAAAAAAATACTAAGTTTGTATAACGTGAAGATGAAAGTTTCTTGATGTATATAAAAGTTTTTTTAAAAGTATGGCAAACAAACACATGAAAAAATACTCAGTGTCTATAATCCTCAGAAAAAAGCAATTCAAAGCCACATTGAGATATCACCTTACTCCAGTGAAAATGGTCCACACCATAAAGTCCCAAAGCAATAGACGTTGGCATGGGTGCAGAAAGAAAGCAACAGTCCACCTGTTGTTAGAACTGTAAAGTCTTCCATGGAGAAAAATATGGAAGCACTTAAAAAACTGAAAGTAGACCTCCCACTATTTACATAAAGGAAAAAAAAGACATTTCATCAAAAAGACACTTGCATTTGAGTGTTTATACCAGCACAATCCAAAATTGCAAAGATGTGGAAACAACCCAAGTACTCATCAATAGATGAATGGATTAAGAAAATGTGGAATATGTATACCATGGAGGAATAGTACTCAATCATAAAATATGATGGTTTAAGATCTTTTGTAACAACCTGGAAGGAGTTGGAGACCCTTCAGGTAAGTGAAATATTGCAAGTATGGAAAAACAAACACCACATGTACTCTCAATGCCAAATTAGAACTAGTTGATCTCTACTTACATGTACATATGGAAGCAAAACTCAACAGAATTCAAGTAGATCAGAGGGAGACAAAAGAATAGGTAAATTTAGTCCTAGCAGATACCACACACACTTTTCTGGAGAAAAGCACACTTATAAATTTGACTTAAAATATCCAAAATATTATGTCACCAAAATGTGTATACCCCATAATATTCTGAATTTTTTAAAAAAATGTTGAAAAATGAGAGGAAATACATACTCTTTTTCCTATCGTGTAAGTTGACCACAGTGGGTCAAGCAAAGAATTTCAAATTTAGTGTCTCCTTAGAATAGAAATACTTGGATTCCACTTTGATGCAATGAAAATGATTCAAGGGCACATTTTACTGAAGTGATTAGTCACAAAATATTTACTCAAGAAATATTTTTAAAAATCAATTCATCACTTACATTTAAAAAAATGAAAGATGTAGCTTGATGAGAGAGCACTAGACACAATTTTATACATTAGCTTTAGGACACTTTATCTTATATCTTATCTTATTTCCACGATATAAAAAATTATTCTACTAACATAATTTGCTTTATTCATAAAAATTGGCCATCATAAAAGGTTATATACAACAAAAAAATTCATCAGTGATTGAGGTATACATAAGGATCCAATATTCCAATTCCAGTTACACAAACACAATATAGTAGTCATTAATATTTATAAATTCCATTTAATATCAAAACTTGTATGAAGGTATTCTACTCAACACTAATCATATAAATGAAAAAAATGCTTTCCATAACTACAAAAAAATGCTAAAATCATTAAAAAAAATCATGAAAAGAAGAACATCTGGATATAATTGTTCATCTGAAGAATTTTTGTATAATGAAACATCATCAGAAATAATTGTACTATCAATATTATAGTTGATAGAACAGCTTCAGACACATACTTAAAATGTCAACAATTACGGCTATTCACTTGGTATCTCACTCCTTGCATTCAAAACTGTACTCAATCCATGGCTCAGTCAACAAAATAACAAGATAAAAAGATAATAAAAATAAATTAATAAATAATAAAATAATAATAGAAAATAACATATCAAGTGAACGTAAGTAACAGTGTTGATGTTTGCAGATGTTGTGATAATCTACTGAGAACACATTCCAAAGAATCAGAATCACCAATGGCTTAGGAACATAAGGTAAATATAAAAAATATATATACCATTTATAATAGCAACGGATACTATATGATCAGCAGAAATAAATCCATCAACATATCTTAGTGATTTTGTTACAAAAATGTTATAAAGTAATTGAAACTCATAAAATACTCGAAGACATGAATAGCCAGATGTGGAAATTCTAGGAAACCTCAGAATGCTCAAAAAAAGCAAAATACGTGAATAGTCAAGAAAATTATCAAAAATAGCAATAAAAAATGAGTAAATTTAGGAAATATTAATTTCTATTTTACATTTTCAATTCTTACATTTCTTTTTTTATTTTTTATTTATTTATTTTCTTAATTCTTACATTTTTGTTTAGCAAATGCATTTTGCACTTATTTACTCCCAAGTCCTGTCCTATAAAAGTCCGCTCATTGAATCCTCGTTACCACCCACTGAGGGATACTGTATTTGGTTTTATAGAAGCTGACACTAAGTCTCAGCAAGGTTTTGTAACTTGTCGAGCTGGTTAGTAGTGAAGTTTCTGTGTCACTTTAGAAACCCACACTGAGAATCTGTACTCTTATATTAGTTAAATATTATTGAAATGGCACAAGTATATGGAAATGAAAAAGATTATAGCACATCCAGGAACATAACGAATCACTTATGTAAAATTGGTATACAATAGTCAAAGCTTTAGTGAGATGCAAACTATTTGATAAGTACAGGTAAAATAAACTTCTTAGCTCATATTAGATATTATACAAACCTGAACTTCAGAGTCACTAACGGCCCTAAATGTAAGAGAGAAAAATCTATGATAATGAGTACTTTTATTCCCTTTGGACATTTCCTAGCCCAGATCTAGTATTTACATCTTATAAAGAAAAATATACTTTTGATAGCATCAAATTGAATTGCTTCTTTCTAACAAAAGACACTAGAAAGTAAAAATAAAAAGAAAAGAGAAAATATTGGTGGTGCATATAGTACAAGATTAATGTCTAGAACTGATAAATCTTCATCGTTATATAACAATGGAAAATAGCCTAATTTCTCAAAATTATTACTTTTTTGTAATCAAATATTATTTATGATGAATAATGCAATTTACATTCTCAGAAACTAAAACAAGTTTTCACTATTTTAAATGGCTTAAAATGAACATTTTGAGGTTCATTTATTAATCAAAGGGCACTTTTAGTAGGCAAAATATTATAACTTCTGAATCCTAATCAAACAAGGAGCATATTAAGACTATTTGGAAGATCTTCAAGCAATAGCACTATTTCTATTCTCTCTTGCAATTTTTCATTTATAAGGGGCATCTAATTCTGTCCACTACTGAGTGTAAATTTACACAAATAATGCATTAACATGCCTTCAACTGATTGAGGTACAAGGAATGTGGTATTCTAATCCTTCCACTAAAATCCTATGCAGATGGAGCCTGTGGACTATTTGGGACAGGGTTTCCACTTCTATGTTTTTTGCAGGATCACACAAATTACGATGCCAAATGTCCTGCAGTGTGGCAAGCCACAATTACCAATAACTGCATGTTATAGGGAACTGTGGAGAACAGAAATATAATTGACCCTTGAACAACACAAGTTTGGACTGCACAGGCCAAATTACACGTGGATTTTCTTTTAACTCAGCCACCTCTGAGACAGCAACACCAGCCCTTCTCTTCCCCTGCCTCCTGCTTTTCAGCCTCCGCAACGTGAAGATAATGAGAATGAAAACCTTTTGGACAATCCACTTCTGTTTAATTAATTATAAATACACTTAATCTTCCTTATTATTTCCTTAATTAAATTTCTTTTCTGTAATTAACTTTGTTGTAAGAATTTAGTACATTATACATGCAACGTACGAGATAGGTGTAAGGCTTCTCATCAGCAGTAAGCTATTAGTTAAGTGTTGAGGCACACTTTACGTAGTGCTCGGGGGCAGTCAGTGCCCCAACCCCCATGTTGTTCAGGAATCAACTATCATTACAAAATACAAGTAATTCAACACTTGACATGGCTAGATAATGAAAAGAAGTAATACATGCTTGCCACAATTTCATTATTTTTAGAAAAATTTAAGATGTTAATATTAAAATGTAAATGTGATTATATAACTAGACAGGATGGAGGTGATAAAGGAAATAATGATTTTGAAATAATTATTTTGCAGCATGCATTTGACATAAATTCCATCAAGCCTTCCGTAGCCTAAGGCACACACTTACATAATGTGTGACAGACAAATGGATACTTTCAAAGAATTAAAACACTGCAGTTTAACAAAACCATGCTAAGTTCAGTTGTTTGGGGAGGTCAGGGGAGTACTTATTCAAGGTTATACAGTGGTGGCAACTTAAAAATGAAAGCCCTTCCTAAACGGGTTCTTATGCAAAGTATCTTTCATTGAAGACTTTGTAAGATGCATAAGACTACCCGACAGAGAAATGCTGATATGACATTGTGACAAGTGTCTTTTAATATTTGTCAATCTTCTGAAAGAATAACACCTAAATTAGAAATGTTATATGGCACATTTTGGAAGCCCAAAGAAAGAAGATATAAAGGCCATTTTTCTCATACAAGAGAAAAAAAGAAGAACATCGGGACAATGTAAATTATCACCTTTATACTCCAAGCTCAATGGCCGGTGCTATTTCTATACAGAAGAATGCTCGTCTGATTTTCTTACTCTCCTCTTTTCCTTTGGGTATTCTGTAATATCAATGGGATTAGGAAATCGGAAGCCTGACTTAGTCTTCAGCATTTCTAAATTGGCAATGGTTTGATGAGTGGAATTCTTTGTGTCCTTGCCCGGGACTACAAGCTTCTTCAGGAAGTAGGTAGCTAATAAATGTTTGCTGAGTTAAATACTAATAGCCAAGTAGGTGCACTTAATAAGGAGTATTGCTATGTCAGTTGTGTATGTCCTTGATTGTAAGTAAGAATTATTAATATATTTTTCTCATTCATTTTCATTTGTAATGTTTTATATTACTATTGATGCAGGACAAGGCAGCTCTACAACTGCTGCCTTGGCCCTGGTGGCGCTGATGCTGTGGTGGATGGAGAAACCAGCTTGTGGAAGACACTGGCGCCTTGCTGTCTGATCCTCGTGCACATCTGACTGGTCAATATCGTGTCAGTCTCCAGGGACCGGGTCTTCATTGGACAGCTGGCTGTAACTGATGAAGACCCGCCCCTAAGAAGTTCCGGCAAAACAACTCCCTGGGACTATATAAACCCCTGAGCAGAGAGCTCAGGGGCAGACCTCGGCAGGACGTC